>PVHP010000480.1:0-145252 GCA_004024765.1 Zapus hudsonius
GAAGATGGCTCAGTAGCTAAAAGCTCTTGCTGCTTCAGCATAATGGCCCTTCAGGCCAGAGACCTCCAAGTTCGACTCCCCAGAAGTCATGGCCATATGTCTGTAACCCTAGTCCACAGGGGGCAGAGACCAGGAATTGGCTGGGTTGAGGGAGAGACCCCCATCTCAAGGAAAGTAATACACAGGTGAGCATAAGAAAGGATGTCCCATATTCTCCTCTGGCCTCTGCTCACACATGCATGGGCACACACATCTGCACACACCTGTGCCAAGACCAGGCAGGCATCACATATATCACAGCACAATCATACCCTAAAGACTCTTAAGCACATATGAAAAAAAATTCCCCTGAGGCTTATTTTATACTTTCCTATATTCAGCCCATGAATCTAGAAACTAAATATTTGTTTGTGGTCATTAATTTCTTGTATAATCTGGAAACAGTTTCCTTTACTATATCTAGAACTTGTTCATATTTATTTTCAGTCTTATTACTTTAATGCACTTATAACCATGAAAAGATGAAAGGAATGCACAGCATACCTGTGATGAATGGATGGATAGATGAGAGAGAGAAATAGATAAAGAGATCTATCCATGAACAGGAGATATATATATAGAGAGAGACAGAGAGACAGATGATACATAGGTAGATAAATGTCAGGCAGACAGATAAGCAGGGGAAGCTGGAAGACCGTGAGGCTTTTTTATACAAGCAATGTGAAACCCTCTGCTCAGACACCTGCTTTCCTTCATGTGTTCTTTGTTTGCACTGCTGGGATGGAATTGGGATTATCACCACGCCTGAGAAGGCCTCCAGCTCATACGCAAGTGAAACATCCAAAAATTTACTATATTTTTACCATACATTTGCAAAAGGGAATACAGGATAGTAGTTAAATGTTTCTTTCCCAAACTAACTTTAAGTTTCACTCTTCAAAATAAGAATGCCTAAGGTCATTTCCTCCCAACCCCATCTCACACTCCCCATAGTTTGTAACCTCGAAGCTGTGCCAAGGAGGCGTTTCAGAGCCACTGGCACAGCTGGCTCTTACCACGTGGGCTGGAACTTGCTCCATTTTTGCCGCAGGGGTGCCTGGTCTCGGGTAAAACTGGTTAATAAACAGGCTTGGAAATTTGTACTCTTCAACAAGTTTCACCGTTTCTTGAAAATCTTGCTCAGTTTCTCCAGGAAAACCACAGATAACATCTGTCGCGATGGTTATTCCGGGAACTCTAGGAAGCAGCAAGACAAAATGGAGAAGGTTGATGACAGGCTATAATTGTCTATTTCCTTGACATTTATTTTATTTAAATTTATTATTTTTATTTTTATTGTATTTATTATTATTATTGTTTTCAAGGTAGGGTCTCGCTCTAGCTCAGGATGACCTGGAATTCACAATGTAGTTTCAGGGTGATCTCAAACTCACAGCAATCCTTCTACCTCTGCCTCCTGAGTACTGGGATTAAAGGTTTGTGCCACCGCACCAGGCTTCCTTGACATTTTAAATAGCATTGTTTGCTTGTTTCAACATAGGGTCTCACTCTAGTCCAGGCTGACCTGGAACTCACTGTGTAGCTCTAGGCTGGCATCAAACTCACAGTGATCTCCTACCTCAGCCTCCCCAATGCTGGGATTAAAAGTGTGCTCACCACTCCTGGCAAACAGATAGCATTGTTTTTAAGATTTGTCATTTCATTTTTAGGAGAGTCATAATATGCAAATGGTTTAAAGCCCCAAGTTCCAAAGGCTTATAGTGAAAAGAGTGGCCCAGGTAATACTCGGATACATCCATTTTTAATTCTTTTAGATTTTTTTGTTTTATTTTAAAATAGAGAGTCTGTCTGATGATTTACTAATTTTTACACAATATTTACTAACTTGTCTATAATGGTTAATGAGAGTTTAGCTATGTAAGTCCTCTAACCTACTCACCCCAACAACCTCAATCCACAACTTCCAGTCACAGTAATAATATTTCCTGTGGAAGAGCTCAGAACCAGTTACCAGGTGGGGATGTGGCTTTGTGGTGGAATGCTTGCCTAGTATGCACGAGTCTTGGATTTTATTTGTAGCACCGAAAAAAAGTTGACCAAACCAAACTGCATTGTAAACACTTTTTAAAAATATTCACACCCATATATTAATGCTACTCTTATGTTTGGTTAGATGCTTCTCTTTTCAGATGGCGGTGACCATTGGGATGACTCAAAAGTCACCACAATGCTGAGAAGAAAAGACAGTGGAGTGTTCAGCACTGGGACATTTCTATCACACCTTCCAAGGCTCAGGGTCCATTGAGGAAGAGGTGGTGGACAGATTGTAAGAACCAAAGGAAGGGTAGGACTGCTTACAACACAAACTTCCAGACACAAAATGGCCTTGATATTCATGACCTCACAGTGCCTAATAAGATCTTCATAATAGGAGGAAAAGATGATGACATCAAAATAAAAGAGACACTGATTGGAAAGGGGGAAAGGATTCGATGGAAGGTGGATTCGAGAGGGGGGAGAATGGGAGTGGAGGGAGGGAAACAGGGTTTATTGTCTATACCTATGGAAGCTGTCAATAAAAAGTTTTAAAAAGAGAGTTGATTTCCACATAAAATGCAAACAGCTAACAGCATGTCTAATGTAATTTATTAGAATCAACTTTACAGATACACATAAAATATGAAGGAAGTGTTATATACTTTGAGTACAATGATGCGATTTAACCACACTCTGTATCACTGTAGCACACAGACATATTAAATAATATATTCAGTAAATTAAATGCTTCCCCAAATCTTTATTAATTTCTCTAGTGTGTTTAAAGGGAGTAACTGCCTCTTTAAAAATCTTGCTGAACACTGATATTCCTAACCTAAATGTTTCTCAGAAGCCCCATAAGATCTGCACACAAGAGAACTGCATGGCTGGAGCAAAAATCCAATAACAAGAGAAAGCAGAAAATGATCTTCTCAATCCTCATGTATTATCTACTTCATATATTCATCTTGCTTTCTCTCTGGAAGCGCCAGATGAACTGTCTTCAGGTTTGCATTGCTCTTACAGTGACCCGACTGCCCCTCTAGCTCACTGCTCCTTGGTCCCCTTTTATCTGAGTCCCATTTCACTTGGTGCCTCGTCTTCTTATTTCTTCACTGCCACCTTCACTCTGCTGAGTATCTTCGGGGAGAGGGTATCATTACTGTTAAGTTCCAACAAGTCTGAACACGTCTCACTGCACACAACCGAAGGGCAATATTGATGCATAGCACTCCAAGCTGGAAATATGATTACCAATCAGAATTTTTCATTGTCCCATTTTTTAAAGTACAGGCAAAGATACTGATGGCATGTCCAGATTCCCTCTGATGCACAGTTAAAAAAAATTTCCCCAGTGGTAGATGGCAAACTTAGGGTCTTGCGCCTGCCACGGTAGTAAGCTGCTGCTCTCCCCTGCCCAGATGTACAAGCTCTTTACACAGGCTTGACAACTCAATTTTTAGGAAATCAGCTTTACTCTCAAAATAATATGCCTTGAATTAGGCTTGTGAATAACTGTACAAGGTACAACAATCTACAGACTCAAGGTATTTCTGGCTAGGAAACTGATTTGTATTGTCTCTAATAACCTTGTTTCTAATAACTTCTTTCCAGTGTTGAAACCACTGCATTAGCTCATGGCTTTTCTCTCTCATTTTCCATGTATGTTTCACAGTTCTACTTTCATATAATGTACTTGAACATCTTTTCCAATTTTTGTTTAAAAGATTAATTTTCTGGGTGTACCCAGGCCTGAGGTAGGATCCTGTTGCTGAAGAAAACACGGAAAGCCATCTGTCAGCATCGAGAGACCTGGTGAGGTCCAGAATGGTAACCAGCCCCCAGATGGTAGTCAGTGCAGGGCTGGAAGGCACTGCATAAGCTGTCAGGGGAAGCTGGTCAACAACAGCTGGAATAAACAAAGACCACTGACAGGAAATGCAGTCTGCCACCATGAGCAGGCTGAACACACTTCCTACTGGGAGAGAAAAGCAAACCAAGAAATGAGCACTTGTGCAATGGAGGAGCCAAAGCCTGGGGGAGGCAATCAACAGCTTTTAAATTCGATAATCCACTCAGTGAGGGGGAGCCCTTAACTGGAACTGGGGACTCAGGGCGAAATGCCCTGGGAACCAAATTCTTGGGTCCTCAAAGAGAGATGCACTATACGAGTGATTTACAAAGAGGCTACTAACAACAGAATCTAGCTAATTCAGAAATGTGTATCTCAGTTAACCTATACTGATCTCACTCTCCGATGGAGATTCTGTTTGTATTTTTCAAAAGGCAGCGAGAGAGTTGTGGCTCATCCAACCCTACCAATGAACCACAGGCCAATAGCTGACATCCTGACAAGAGATGAGCCACACCAGACCTACCATGGAGGATCCACATGGAATCCTGCAGAGAGTGGTGGGATAAGCAAGAGACCTATAACCACAGCCAATCAGTGGTTTTTATCCAACATAGGATAAGCCAGACAGACACCAACGATTTCAACCCAACCCAAAGCAGAAGTACAGAGACCCCCTAAGTTCTCAACATTAAAGCAGCCTTAATACTCACCCACCATGACTCAGGGAACTGAGCGGAAGAGGGAGCAGAAAGATTGTAAGAGCCATGGTGGAGAACTCCCAGAGACATGGCCCCCCTCAGTAACAACATATAAAGGGGGGGGTGGAACTGGGCTGACTCTTAGGTTATCTATAACCCCCTACCCCATGGACTGATCCAGACTCCCCACAGAGGAGGAAACCCAGCTGATTGGGGATAGGGAAGAAGGGTATTGGGGAACTGGGGATAACAACTAATTATTTGTTCATTAAATGCATCTCATTATGAATAATAAAAAAATCCAAAACAAAAATAAATAAAATTTTTTCTGGGTGTGGTGGCATACACCTTTAGTCCCAGCACTCTGGGAGGCTGAGGCAGCAGAATTACTGTGTGTTTGAGACCAGTCTGGGACTAGAGTGAGTGCCAGCTCAGCCTGGGATAGAGTGAGACCCTGCCCCAAACACCAAATAATAATAATAATAATAATAATAATAATAATAATAATAATAATAATAATAAATAATTCAGTACTCAAAGCTCTTTCTCATTCTTTAATTCTTCTTTACATAGCACCTGGTTCTTGTTTTAGAGGCAGCTCTTCTTTGAGGATCTCAAAGTTTGCCCCAAGGTTTTTGTAGATCACCTTTGTCCTATTTCCTCCAGATTCTTGTGCTTTGGTCTCTCTCATCTAGGGGTTGAGACTTCCATCACTGAATAGGAATTCTTGCCTCCCTTTCATATTTGAGAGGAAGACACTGAGCGCTTTGTGTCACTGAGAGCGTGGGTAGCAAACTGCCTTTATTAGTTGGTAGGCAGTGTGGGAGTCCTTTTCTCTAAGGCCACATAGTCTCTCCCAGGTATGCTACAAAATCTTCTTCATACAATAAAACACTACAGAATGGCATTGAAATATTCCAAAATTCTGATCCCATGAACAAGAGACAACTATTTCACATAATATGACAAATCTTGATTTTCCTATCACATAAATGCATCTCTGCATGAAGAGAAGTGGGTGGCATAAGAGAACGAGGGCACTGAGGAAAGTCAAGTTGCTGTGTTCAGAATACACATTACTCCCCAAGAACAATCACTTCCCCAAATTTTTCTACAAACTACTTCATGTGCCAGTGGAAAAAGCATGACACCTTTATTTCACAGGATATTTGTTCTTGATTTCTACTTGTATCACCTACTGATTATTTTGGATGAAATTTACCTAGGAAGTTAAATTCCAAGGACTAGAATTTTTCTCTTTAATGACAGAGACAATTTCATTTAGAAAAATGAAATGTCATTCTGATATATAAACATTTTTTGCTTCTTTGAGGTGACCATCAAAATCACATTTGAAAAGACATAAAACTTATGTTTCTACAGTAAGATGCCAATAAAAAGACTAGTTTCCTCCATTAACTACAACAGGTGAAACAGAAACCATTACATACATAATTTTCAATTAGCTAGTTTTACACTTGCCTTTAACTACTTATCAAAAGAAATACATAGCTAAAAATAAGATAGAAGATGACAGAGAAATCCATCTCTCCAAGGAAATTAAAAAAAATTAAAAACTGCCTGTGAAATACTGTAAGAAATAAAGACAATTGGTTATTGTCGAAATTAATGAATTGGAATGAACTGGCAATAAATTGTGGGTAATCCCATGGGAAAGTCCCTCACTGGTTCTCCCCATCCTCCAGGACCCACCTGTTGGGCTCAGCATTGCACAACACCTGCTTACTTTGGCCATCTGGTGTATGGCATGGGGGAGGTCCTTTAAAGGACTCAATAAACATTCAAACTTGCATGTTTGTGATAATCCATCTGAAAGGGGGCACGCTACTATGAATTAATGACCTGTACATTTCAATATTTATTTATTTATTTTATTTTTTGAGGCCAGGTCAACCTGACTTGTAACTCACTCTGTAGCTCCAGGATAGCCTTGAACTCATGGTGATCCTTCTACGTCAGTTGGGATTAAAGGAGTGTGCCATCATACCTAGCTCACTATTTATTTTTTTTTACATATTTTATTTATGCAAAGAAAGGGAGAGAGAGGGAGGGAGGGAGGGAGGGAGGGAGGGAGGGAGAGAGAGAGAGAGAGAGAGAGAGAGAGAGAGAGAGAGAGAGAGAGAGAGAGAATGAGAATGGGCTCATCAGGATCTCTTGCCCCTGTAAATGAACTTGAGATGCATGAATAACTTTGTGCATTTGGCTGTATATTACAAGGGTCCTTGGAAACTGAACGTGGGCTGGCAATCTTTACAAGCAAGCACCTTTAACTGCTGAGACATTGCTCCAGCCCCCCTTTTCAATATTTAAAAGTAGACGCAATTTAGTTATTTTCTAAGTACATAAGAATATAAGCTAATTTCTTATGTTTTAAAAGCAGTCTATACATTAACATCAGATAGGGCTTGTCTATACATTAATTTTAAATATGCAAATGCTGTTACTTAAAAACAATTTGGCCCCTTGGGTGAGCTAACTAAAAACTTCATCTACATTGTTAATTTGCCTAGCAAATAATTCTCTTCAGTATGAGAAAATCAAAGAAGTCTGAAGTGAAACAAATTTTAATTTAGTGTCTTATGAGTTAAGACGATAAGTGGAAACTGTAAGGGTATAAAACAGAGTTATTATTCTTAGTACTTAAATGTTAATTTTGAATAAACACTCTCTTGCATAAGCTATGAACTTTCTTAATTTTAAATTTTTCTTAAATTATCATTTTCACAAATTTACTGAAGCTGTGAATGTAATATATGTAAATCACTAATATGTTCTTAAATTATAAAACTTAATATTTATTTTAAAGACTTTTAGTGTTTATTTTTCCCAGTACTTTTAAAGAATTAATTATGAATGGAAGATAAAATAGTTAACGAGCTTAAGTAACAGTAAAATTTTGGCCTATTATTTTTCTGTTTTCTATTTGGGAAAGGATAAGGACCCTGCCTAAGCTCTATCAGAAATAGGGCGGTGCTCTCTTATGATAGCCTATTAGGAATATGTATTCATTGCTAGCCCTAGGCTAGAATTATAAGCCAACTCTAAATACTTCAAGAATTAATTATCTTATCTTGAATAAACACACACATATGCATACACACCACATGCTTCCCAGGATTTTTGTTTGTTTTTGAGGCAAGGTTTTATGTAGACCAGGCTGGCCTCAAATTCGTTATGGAGCTAGTGCATAAGTGTGTAGCACATTACTGAGCCTTGTTAACAGTGTGCTGCTGAGAGGTAAAACCACACACCCAGCGGAATGGCTGTGGTCACCTGCATCCCTGACGCACGGGTGACAGCACCTGCACTCTTCTATCTCCCAGGAGAAATGAACACTTAGATGCAGGGCATTGTGCTGGCATTCTTCATAATTCCAAACTAGAAACAGTCCAAGCATTGATCGATGGCTGTAGGTAGAGCTGAAGTGTGGCTGTCTACATGACGGAAGCCAGAGAGAAGCATCTGCTCATCTCACAGCAGCCTGGAGGAGACTGGGAAACAGCATGCAGAAGAAGCAAGGTGCACTGGACTGAGTATGTGATTCCATGCACAAGGCATTTCTAGGAGAGGCAAACTTGTAAATACAGAAGCAGGTCAAGGCTGCCTGGGCCCAGCATGGGAGCAGGCCGTATGTAAATAGGGAGGGAGAAACTGTATGACTTGGTAGAAAGTTGTCTAAAATCAAATTGTGATGCTGGTTGCACAAATGTATAAAGTTATTAAAAATCTTCAACTTGCACACTTCCACTGGGTGAATGTTGAATCTGAAAAATTATATCCACAATCTACTACAAAATGTAGGGAAAACTACAGAGAGAAAGTCAGAGTCAGCTCGCCATGACATATTCTTGTAAGAAGTCACTGTGGAGTAGAACTCACTCTGTAGCACAGACTGGCCTCAAACTCATGGTGATTCCCCTACCTCAGTCTCCCAAGTGCTGGGATTGGAAACCATGCCTGCTTGGGCAGTGGCACTTTCTGCAGGGTGTAGTCAGAGCATTAGGTGTGGGCAAAGATGGTAAAGCCATGGTGGGAAGGAATTCTGCTCAGGCATGACATCATTCAAAGACTTAAAGAAAAAACAGTTGGCACTCACTGCTTACCAAGCACAACCCCATATCGACAGGGAATCAGACTACTTTTATTCAATAGACTTAAGGAGAATTATGTTTTTTCACATCAACTTAAGTACTTTGTCTACAGTGCTCAATTTATTCTTATTGTTTTATGAATTGAAAAAAAAAACCCAAAACTTAAAACAACCCAGCCTAGAACCCCAAAGCATGAAAGCAATTAGATAAGGGCTGAAAAGCCTTAATGAGCCAGAGACAAAGGGGCATGTGTGGCTTGGGTCCTCATTCCTAGACTACTTTCTTCTTCTTTTGTTGTCTTCTTGTTCTTCTTCCTCCTCCTCTTCTTCTTCCTCCTCCTCCTCCTCCTCCTCCTCTCCCTCCTCCTTCTTTGTGTGTGTGTGTGTGTGTGTGTGTGTGTGTGTGTGTGTGTGTATGTGAGATGTGTGTATATTTGTGTTTGTGGGTGGGAGTGTGGGCACCTGTGGAGTTAGAGGACAACTATTGGGTGTGTTTCACCTCCTGCCTTCTTGAGGAGGGTCTCTCGTTCTCTCGCTCACTGATGCCTTCGCTAGGCTAGCTGCTCCATGGACTTCTGGGATATTCGTTTTTCTGTGGTGCCTGGAGATCTGAACCTGGGTACTCAGGCTTGAGAAGCAAGCACTTTATCCACTAAGCGATTACCCATCCTTCCTAGTTAAAAAAATTTTTATTTATTTGAGAGAGAGAGAAAGCGAGAGAGGGAGATAGAGAGAGATAGAGATAGAGATAGAGAGATAGAGATAGATAGAGAGAGAGAGAGAGAGAGAGAGAGAGAGAGCATGGGCATGCCAGGGCCTCCAGATGCTGCAAACTCCAGATGCATGTGCCACTATGTGCATCTGGATTTATGTGGCTACTAGGGAATTGGACCCAGGTAGTTAGATTTTGCAGGCAAGTGCCTCAACTACTGAACCAACCCTCCAGCCCTTTCCTAGTTTTTTAACCTGAATATCTGAAAATCTCGTGCCTGAGATGTCTTTGAATTCTTCAGTTTCTTCTCGCAGCACAAGCACCTAAAGGAAAGCTTACCTGATGCACTGCTCAGAGGTATTGCTCCTCAGTGCTGTGCATGAACCAGCTGTGCTTACCACAGCCTTGTCATTTCCTGTACAAACACCATGTGCTGGCAATGTGCTAATTTATATTTTGTTTAAGACAACCTTCTCAGTCTGCCGGACAAATGGGGAAAATACCATTAGTGAAACAAGATTCAGCCAAGTAAATTACTGAGTTATACAATCCGTATATGTTAAATGAGGAACCTGGTCTGACACTTTTAATCACCACCAAGCAGCCCTCTTCTGAGGACATTCATTTCCTGAATACGCTGTAAGTACTGGCTGTTCAGGAGTTCACCAAAAACAAAAGTTCTTCATAATAATTTTTCTATAGTAACTTATTGCAATATAGTAAAACCTGCCTGTTTTCTTGCTGTGGAATTATAGAGAAGTGTTAAGGTACAAATAGAATCTTCCAATCCTCTTGGTACATTTCACTACTCACTCTGTAAACAGGGAGACTTTTCAACTAGATCGCTCCTGCTCCCTTCATTCCTCCTGACACTGTGTTTCTGTTCTGAGCATCACTCGTCCAGCAATGGGCTATGTGTACATGGCTCAGAGCGAGGACACAGCAATAGTGTCAGAATTCAGACCCAATCAGATTTGGACCTCTGGCTAATAATAGTCTTTTCTCAGCAGTTAAGTCATAATCTGAACTTTGGGCCATCTTGTCTTCCACAAGATAGGGACCCACATCTCCTACTGGGAGAGAACAGCGAAACAAGAAAGGAGCACTTGTGCAATGGAGGAGCCTAGACCAGGGGAGACAATCAACAGCTTTTAAATTTGGCCAAATATTCCACTTAGTGAGGGGGAGCCCTTGACTGGAATTGGGGAATCCCAGACTCTAGGGCTCCCAAGAAAAGATGCACTATGGGTGCGATTGATGGGGAGGCTACTAAAAATAGATTCCAGGTAATCCAGAATTATGTATATTTGTTAACCTATACTGATCTTACTCTCCCATGGAGATTGTGCTTGTATTTTTCAGGATGCAGCGAGAGAGCTGTGGCCCATCTAACCTTACCAACTGACCGTAGGCCGATAGCTGAGATCCTGGCAAGCGATGAGCCACCACAGTCATACCGTGGAGGATCCATATGGAACCCTGCAGAGAATGATGGGATGGATGAACAAGGGACCCACAGCCACAGCCATTCAATCAACACAGGATAAGCAAGGGTGACAGAAACCAACAGTTTTAGACACAAAGACTCCTAAGTTCTCAACAATAACGCAGCCTTAATATTTACCTACCACGACTCAGGGAACCGTGCGGAAGAGGGGCGGAAAGATTGTGAGAGCCGTGGTGGGGGACAGTATCCAGAGGCATGGCACCCCTGAGTAACAACATACTAGGGCCAGGAGAACCGGGCTGAATACTAGGCTATCCATGATCCCTGCCCCAAGGAATGATCCAGATGGCCCACGGAGGAGGATATCCAGCTGATTGGGGATGGGGAAGGGGGGAATTGGGGAATTGGGGATAACAACTCATTGTTTGCCCACTATGTAATGTAACTCATTATGGACAATTTAAAAAAAAGACAGGGACCAACGCACATTCCTCCCCGGACGGAAGTAAAGATGGGTGAAAGGATGAGTGTAGCCCACTGACAGCAGCTTAACTGATGTCCACTGCCCCTGCTCTCCCCAAAAGATGAACCAAGTGGGGAGCACACCTGTGCCAACCTCCCGAATGGGCCCCCTTCAGCCATTCCAACATCCCCTCTTTCCTCTCACGGTTCTCATCTGCTGGCGCTGCAGTCAGTGTTGGAAGGTTACAGGACCTGTGATCAGAACCTGGAAGGCCTGAAAAGCTGCTATAATATGACAGGCTTGACTTTCTTTATCACAAACAGAATTAACTCAAGTTGGAAGACTGGCATTTGGTGAGCTGGTTTATGTGTAAAGTGTCGGAAATTTAAAACTCTCTAGATCTGAATAAAATTGTGGCTCAGTGAACCTTCATGAAAGTGGACAGATCATACTAACATTTTGCATTCTCTGAAAGTGTGCAAGGTTAAAAGCTATGGCACAAATAAACAGATAGACACAAGTTAAAATTAAAAATAGAGCTGGAGAGATGGCTAAGCGGTTAAGGTAAGGACCCGGGTTTGATTCTTCAGTACCCACGTAAGCCAGATGCACAAAGTGGTGCATTCATCTAGAGTTCATTTTCAGTGGCTAGAGGTTCATTTTCAGTGGCTAGAGGACCTGGTGTGCCCATTCTCTCTCTCTCTCTCTCTCTCTCTCTCTCTCTCTCTCTCTCTGCTTATAAATAACTAAATAAAAATTAAACATGATCTTAGCTCAAAAAAGCTTTATGTAAAAAGTAATCTCAAATAGTAGTTGCAGTTCTGTATATAATTTTCTTTTTGAAAAATTGGAATATATTAATATTAATTAAATTAATTAATTAATTAATAATAATATTAATATCTGTCATTCATTCATCTATTCACCCACCAACCAATATTCTTTCTAACTGGGTCATTCAGTGTTTAAGGACCAAGAATGAAGGTAAATTTGCATACTCAGTAAGTTTTTAAATTATTTCTTTTTTGAAAGCAATAGAACTTTCAAGAAAAATCTAGAAGAATTTAATTTAATTTGGTACATTTACTATTTTGAAACAAAAGAAATAGAGGGCTGAGGGATGCTCAGGACAAAGCACTTGCTATGCAAGTGTGAACAGCTGAGTCCAGAAGCCCAGCATCCACATAAAAAAGCTGGACAGTAGCTATGACAGGTGTTTGTGATCGCAACCACACCTCCTAGAGAGAAGGGAGCCTGGGCAGAATTCCCAGGAAGCTGGGGCCAGCTATTCTGAGTGTGACCCTACCTTAAAGGAGACAGACCAACAACTAAAGTTGTCCTCTGACCTCTGATTGCACATCTTGGCACACATGTGCCTGGACTCACACACATGAGCACATATGTACACATCATAAAAACATCTGCACAATACAGACACCAAAAAAATGAGAGTGGGAAGATACGTGTGATAAAAGGAAAGGGTAAACTGGCAAATGACTTGAACACATTGAAAACTTGTGGATATTTGGGAAGATCAGAATTTAAACTTACAAAGCAAAGACTCATTGGATATCTAAAGACTTGTAGCAGAACAGAAAGCAAAGAGGCTGTGAAACAGGCCAAAGGATCAGAAGGGTGGGCCAAGCACAGCTGATGACACGGAAGAGTATCACCTGTTCACGACAGGTCCAAGCCTGGATTAACCTCACACAGACGGTCCACCTTCAAGAAACAATCAAAATTTGATCATCACTGTTAAGGAGACATTAAATAAACACTGTGCTAAGTCCTCTCTCTATCCTGTCACCCATGCTTGCATTCCACAGCAAATACTCTGGAATATTCACAAAGCCTCACGTAAGACCAAAGATATTGCTTTAAAAATTAAAAGTAAGCATACTGGATAATACTGTTATAATATTTAAAAGGAACCATATTAAATTTCATAGAATTTTCACACATCTGTTATTAAAATCATTTTATGACACTGCTGTTTAGAGTAAAGGTATTTACTATCTGTGGTACTGTTAACACAATTCTTATATGAGTTTTTCTGTTTCTATGGTAACATGAATTATAAGGTTCAATGAAGCCGACTCTGTAATGTGTATTTTTCTGTTATTCAAGGTGAAAAGGAAATGAAACATTTCTAACATTCATAGACTGCAGCAAATGTCTGAATTCCATTTAGAGATAAGACGATAATTACTAAAGTAATTAGAATTCTTCCTGGATGGAATTATTTTACACACAGTGGAAATTTAGACTTGGGGATGAAAGCAAGGGCCAGAGTATGTTCAGCATCAGTAATTAATTACAGCCCAAACCCAACACTGCTCTGATACCCTGGAACTCACTCTACCTTCTTCTGTCTGCTTCTGACTACAATAGCAAAGGAAACTGGTCCCCAACCCCCACTCCTTAAGCCAGAAAGATAAAGCAGGTGAAATCATTTTATTCAAGAGAAAATCCAATTATGAAAATAATCAACTTTTCCCTCTTGCTTTATTTTTTCATATGTGAAAGGGCATTCGCATTAGCAGAACCAATTAAATGAATATCAGAACACGGCAAAAACTACAAAGTTGGGCAAATGTCTCAAATATTTTAAAATTAAACTTTGAAAAAACCCTTAGTGAAAATTTTGAGACTCAAGCCCAGATCACAGCACTCTTTAATGAGAAAGCACCACTGGAAAGTGAGCACAAGTCAGGTGTAAGAATAGTAATTTACAGAATCACACAGCATAACACACTTGTCCATTATTGACAACAAAACAAGCTATTATTTTAATGGATCTGTTATCATTGAGAAATGGTGCCCAGAGGGCTGGGGATACAGCCCTGTGGGCAGAGTGTTTGCAGAGCATGTACAAGCTGAGTTCCATACCCACCCACTGTGCACACTGGATTTGGTGGGGTAACATGGAATCCCAGCATGTGGGACGTGAGACAGGATGATGGAAATTCAAAGTCCTAACAAGTCTGTCTTAGAGAGGGGGGGGAAGGCAGAAAGAGGCAGAGAGAAAGTAGGAGAGAGGAGAGAGGAAGCAGAAAGGGAAGAGATAGAGAAGAAGAAAGGAGGGGAGGGGAAAAGAGAGGTCTGGGCTTGACTATGTTCTCCCAGGAACACTGCAGGCTATCTGGGGAACCTTCTCTCTGAGAAAGAAGCGCACTGGCAACTATCCAGAATCTTCTCCTCTGTGGCCCACTGCCCTGGTGACATTTCAGGATTCTCTTGTGGCATCTTAGTTTATACACAGTTTCTCTTCAACACAGCTACCTCCTTTTTTCCCTCCCAATAAACTATAAGTTTCAAAAATATGCAATATGCAAGATATTCAATCAGGAGGTGGTCACTGGCTACTATTTCTCAAACCTGGATTATGTAGAATAACTAAGATTTTACTAACCAGACATAATTGTTAATGATCAACCACAATATAATGACTTAGTATAAATAATCCTATTAATAATTTTTACAGGTACAAAACCAGCATATGAAAACCAGCGTACCCAGAAAGTGTGTAGCTATGTGTCACACTATCAGGCAGGTGCCGGTGTGGCAAGCTCTACCAAAGGAAACTCTGATTTAAACAAAATTAGAGTAAATCTAACTGAGGAGAGAGGAATACCTCCAAGTGAGGGCAAGAAACTAGAATCCGTGGGCAGTGGGGGTCGAGAGCATATGGAAGCAAAAGTGGACACCAACAGTGATATGGCAGGCAGCGCTGGGTACAAGACCAGAACCGGGAGAAGGCAGGACAAGGAGGCGGCTAGGCTCCGAAACAGAACATAGAGAGGTTGGAAGTGGGATCAACACCAGGAGAAAGGACTAGAACCTGGGACCACCACCTCCCAGAGAAGGGTGTGCTTAAGCTAACTGAAAGTGTGGCCCTGAGGACATAACCTTCCTCTTCAACATTCCTACGCAGCTCTAATTATAGTAGGAAACCAAAGTAGATGGTGACCTGGCAAAGGTGCTAATGATCTGATCACACAATAATAGCCAAGTATTCAGCAGTTGGAAAAAGGTTTCTGAAATTGTTTCTTCCCAGTGCTCAGTTCTCCTTGTCAACACTCACCTTGAAAATGCTAACACAATCTGCTTCTAGAAAATTCCTGCTTTTGCTTGCCTGGCCCCATTGCTTGGTAAAGAATATATCAGGAAACTGCAAGTTGGGATTGAGGCCATAGGCCTTTGAGAGCTATCTTGCTGTGAACCGACCCTGGCTTCCAGAAAAAAAAAAAAAATCTCCTCTCTTCCACTCACACTGGTATTAGTCATCATTCCAGAGACCCTACTGCTTCATCAGTAAAAAGTTAAAAAAAGTCTCAGAAGATGAATGGAATCATTCTTGAAGGTATGGGAGTATGAAGACAAATGGTGAATGTGTGGAGACATGACACAGCTCCATGTGGTGCTAAGAGCTGGGTAAATGGCGGGAGACAGTCTTGGGATGTCCCTGTAAGGAGAATGAAATGTAATGAAGAGCCAAATCCTACACATTTAGGGACTAGAAGAACCTGATAAGGTCAAACTGTGTTTTGAAAATGTGGGTAAAAGAGCTTCTCTGGACTCTGGTAACCTCCCAGGGAAAATTCACATTAGTCAAAGTTAGTGATTGAACTGATAACTGACTGAACCACTGTCAGAGGAGGAGGACCATCTATGCCCTACACTGCAGCTTCCAGCCAGGCTTTGATTGGAGACGTCAGGTGCTCACCAGCAGCAGCAGAACGAGCCATGACTATAATAATGGTCTGCTTATGGACAACATGCGTGTGACCCACACTGTGTCTTCCACATATTAACTCACTGAGTCCTCCCAACATTTTCATAAAGCAGGTGCTATAGTCATCTGACTTGTTTTTTTTTTTTTTTTGGTTTTTCAAGGTAGGGTCTTGCTCTAGCCCAGGCTAACCTGGAATTCACTATGTATTCTCAGGGTGGCCTTGAACCACCTTGAGAGGTAAAGTGATCCTCTTACCAGAGTGCTGGGATTAAAGGCATGTGCCACCATGTCTGGCTAATCACTACTTTTAAATATTATCTTACTGAGGCTTAGCGAGGTCAAAGCTAGTTTGAGTCCTTGCAATGCAGTTCCAAATTCGGAGCCCCTTGCCTAGTACTTTACTATTTCTTGGTAACTAAATATAATTCAAGGAAAATGAATAGGTGCTATGTGAGCTTCATAAAAAAAAAAAAACTTCTTGTCAGAGGTAGGCAAGCACAACTTTACTCAACAGAATTGGACAGAACAGAGGCCAGTATTATCAGGGGCCCTAGCCAATAAAAACCACCAGATATTAAGTTCTCTAATAGTCACAGTCAAAGGAAAAACAAGCAGGTGAAATTATCTTTTCACCCCATTTCAACATGCAATCAGTATAAGACCTAATGATTTAAAAGACATCCATTTTTTTCTACACAAAGACTTTGAAATCTATATATATTATATATATATATATTATAAATATATATATTATATTTCCAGCACATGTCAACTTGCCACACTTCAGGTGCTCAGCAGACATGGTGGCTCGGGTCCTGGGTGCACAGGCAGAGAAAGACAGCAAACTGCCACAGGAAGAGCAGACAGAGGAAGAAGGCACCATGGGATGTGGTGCACAGGAACTGGATCCAGGAGCTTCCTGCTTAAGAGGAGTCAGTGTGGACCTGAAGAAGCCTGCAAAGAGGATCCAGAGCTTCTTGGGGAGCAGGACCTTCAGAGCATCATCAGGAAGATGACACCGTCTGGACCTTCTGAATGACACAGTGAAAGAGAAACAATGAGAGGCAAGGTAACATGATCTCCACCAGGACAAAGGCAGTGGAAAGTGTCAAGAAAAATGGAGGGGACACAGATACACAAAACTATCCAGAGCCTCTAGAGACAGTGGAGCATGAGGCAAGCTGTACAGTGAGGGCACCCAATGTTTCAGAGAGAGAGAGAGAGAGAAAGAGAGAGAGAGAGAGAGAGAGAGAGAGAGAGAGAGAGAGAGAGAGAGAGAGAAGGGATCAATGGTGATGGGGAAGGTGGGGAGCAAAGGAGCATCAAGTTGAAAGACAAGCTAGATGACGACTAACGACTAATGGGATTTGCTTATTTAAGTTATTAGAAAAATACTGGGGAAGGAGCTGCAGCAGACAGAATAGTTTATGACTTGAGCACCTCATTTGAAATTTTCTGTACTACTTTTAAAAAACTGCCAGTTATGGTGGCACATGAGGCAAGAGGATCATTGAAAGTTCAAGGCCAACCTGGGCTCTCAGAGAGGGTTTCAGGTCAGGCTGGGCTACAGTGAGACACTACTTTAAAAAAAATTAAAGAGAGGAAGATAGCGTAAAAGAGAGCTGGATAAGATGGCTTAGTGGGTAAAATGCTTATAAGTATCAGTATAAGCATCTGAGTTCAGACTCCTAGATCCCAGGTAAAATGATGGCTGGTGGTCCCTACCTGTAATCCCAAGGCCAGGCAGGCATCTCTGGCTAGTCTAGCTAGACTAGTGAGCTGTAGGTTTAGTGAGGGGTCCTAGATCAAAGAATAAGGTAGACAATGAGCCAGTAAGACACCTGAAATTAACCTCTGGCCTCCACAGGCACATACCCACACGTGCACTTGCCCACACATGTGTACCACATACAAATAAACATGCGTACACACAATCACAATACTACACACAGATATAAAAAAGTTCAAAAGTAACAAAAAAATTTAACTAGAAAGCAAACAATATTGTAGTTGACTCAGTATAGCCTCTACCATCAAACCATGTCCTTAAAATTTTAAATTCCTAGGGCTGGGGATATGGCTTGGTGGTAGAACATTTGTCTAATATGCAAGAGTCCCTGAATCTGATCTCACCATGGGAAAAAAAAAACAATAAGCCCACATAAAAGATTTAAAAATAAAATGCAAATTGTTAACACTATATGTCTCAATGCAATTTACCAAAATCAATTTTACTTAGAAACAAAAAAATGATGGAAGTGTTGCTATATACTCTAAGTACCAGGATGCGACTTTACCAGACTCTGTACCACTGTCTACAGCACTGTAGCCCAGAGCTATATTAAACATTAAATCTGTATTAAAAATTAAAAATATGCTAGAAGTGGTGGCGCATGTCTTTAATCCCAGCACTCAGGAGGCAATGAATTTGAGGCCAGCCTGGGACTACAGAGTGAATTCCAGGTCAACCTGGGCTAGAGCGAGACCCTACCTTGGAAAAACAAAATGAAATAAAAAATTTAAAATGTAACTAAAATCTTTATCAAATGTGACCGGCAAGCATAGGATATTAATTTTTAAATATTCTGAAATACAACAAAATATTATTTTCAGACTAATGTAACAAATTAAAAAAAAAACTAAACTACAAATGAAATTGGATACTAAAACTGTCCATCATTAAATTGGAAATTCAGTCAAAAGTAGTTGCATGATTTTAAGCCTGAGGATTCTTTTTTACTCAAACCTTCTGTTTCTGATTACTTTTTGCAGATGTAAATCCGCCGACAGTGTGCATATTTCCAATAAGTACAACAGCATGAGGCTCCACACTAGCAGGACACCTGCTAACATCTTTTATTCACATACGTGTTCCCAGTGCAAAGCAATTATATTATTTCAAATATTTAAAAGTGTTTTCTATTATTACCTAACAAAACTGCAGGTTACCTCACCAGTCACTTTCCTGTACACTCACTCTGACTAAATCTACAAGAAAAAGACTGATTTATGGTGGGTGTGCAGAAGCCAGTAACAGCTCGCAAGCAATGTCGGTCTGGTTTATTTGTATCTGATTCCAGACAAGAGGACACGGTCAGAGAAAGGTGTGCATACATGGTTCTGTTCCTTATTCAGGGTCCAGCTCCTTAGTGCAGGCTCCCAACGTTAGGAATTCTGGACGGGAACACAGGATGAGCTAGTTCTCATGGTTCTGCTGTCACAGGGCACCCACAGCCTTCTTAGCTTCTCATTTTCAGGTGTGGGCACAAAATACACAGAGAATGCTATGCTTGGGAAAGACACACAGAGGGACCAAGGATAGGGGAATCTGTACTGAGTGGCACCTCCTGATTGCTGACCTGATGACCTGTGAGTTCAGCCTGCAGTGGCAACTGATAATCTTCAAGGCAGTAAACTTCTGTCTAATTCCAGGCCTTCATGACATGGACACATTATGCCACTTCTTCCTAGTGCAAGTATCTGGCAAGGAGAAGGTTAGCTTTGAAGACTAAAGAAGAAGTAGTATGTTAAAGACTGAAATAATGATCTCAAAGTAGGTTATATTTAATAAACTCCTAAGTATTTAGTGACATTTGCCTCAAGCAAATGGGGATTTAGTCGAGCTACTGCACTTATTTAAATCCATACTATGCATGATACAAGTATTAGTTGTGGGCAGTAACTCTTTGCTAACAGGTAGTATTTATCCCACCCCTGCTCATCTAGCTTTCCTCAACAATACTGACTACTTGATAAAATTACATTTACTCTCACTTGACTGACACTCATCTCAAAGCAAGCAGCCTCTCACCAAGCTTTATCACAGGGACACAGGCTACACACTTATTGCCTTATGACTAAAAAATGAGTGACTTAAGACAAAAAGCTTAAACTTCATTTCTATTCATTCCCTAATAAATACCATCTGCCGTGTACTTTAGGGATATAAGACCCGTCAAAAACTCCATCGTATTATGAGAACCGGCACCAAGTTGATCTGAAATGCATATTTGAACAGATGTGTTTAAATTACATCTCCGTCTATCCACATGCATAAATTCAGAGCAAGCGTGTGTTGATTTAAAATGCATAAAAAAGAGGATTTGGAGATGCATCAGAAGTGAACAGCATCTCAACGGATCAAGGCTCACATTACAAAAGGTCATTACTAAAAATAAAGTTTGCATTTATTAAGGGTGGCACCAGGGGGCTGTTCATGGGAACTGCCTTAATGTTTGCTGCACAAAATCAGCAACTGAAGCTATGCTAATTCTTTTTAGAACTCATCCATTTAAAACATTCAAACTGTCATGCATGTGCAAGAAAAAAAATCGAATAGCAGCCATCAAAATAGAGAAAATTGATGATCTATTGACAAACTTTGGTCTATATGGTTCAGTCACCCCTTTTCAATCTGATTTTTCATGCACTAAAACATTTGTCTAATTTCTATAGGAATATTGATGTTCTGATTTCATATTTTGTAGATATTCATGCTTCCCTAAGTTAAAAATTAATTAACTCAAAAGCACTGTTCATCAGATTTAGCATAGAAGCTTAGATCTACAGTGTTCTCTGTGCTCCATGTGGTGATCATGGTTAAGCTGTCTGTCACTAACAGTAAAGCTTACAGGCAAGCTGTTGAGAGTTGTGGTGACTTGTCCATTTCCTATTAGGTTAATAGTAAAAACAAAGAATAAATAAATAAATACAAATAAGAAAAATAATTGCTGAGTGCATTCCCAAATCATTTATTGTTTATGCAATGTACGTGATAGATGTCCCACCAGCTCTGAAGACTCAGCTATCAGTACAGGCGCTGAAAGTGAATGAAAGACCATACATGATGGAAGCCAGTGCCACTGCCCTGACTACTGCTGGCTCACACAGAAAGTAAAATTTAAGTCCAAGGTTGAGGAAAAGCTTTTTACACTGACCATCTTCCAAATTAGCCTTTTGTGCTATGTTATGCTATTTGAGAAATTTCTGATTCATTGACAAAGACAATTTCTGAAATGTAAAAAGAAAAACTTTTGAAGAGCTTATCTGGCCACAGAAGCAGCCCACGTGGACTCACACTGCTCCTCTAGAAACCTCTGACAGCACTAACCTCCTCCATTCAGACTTCAAAGGGTCCGAGGAGACCTTTATTGAGTTCCTCTTCCAAGATGACAAACCCTGTGCATCTTTCAATGTTCTACTTTAACTGCCTGTTGTTCCTGTTTCTTCTGCTAGGATTGTTATGTTCACTGAGGGTAGCATCCATGTCTGTCCTGCTTGTCACAATATTCCCAGGGTCCAGAGCTCAGGGCAAAGAGATACTAATACATATTAATGAGTCAATGAAAGACTTATTACTTTCCCTTTCAAGGAAGAAAAATCAAATCTCATAAATAATATTTATTCAGACCTAATTCTCAACTTTTTATCTGGGATAGGCAAAATTAAATATTAATGTACTATATTTAAGAAAATATTCTAAGATAAGTATAAAATGCATAATAATTTTTCAAAAGCAAGTGGCAAAGTGAAGACACTCAATGGAGAATGAATTAGTTTGAATGAGATTGTTATCTACAGCTATAATGTCCAATAAAGTAGGTGTCAGCTACATGTGGCTACTTAAAATGAATTAAAAGCACACAGCATGGTGGTGCATGCCTTTAACCCCAGCACTTGGGAGGGATTGCTGTGAGTTCAAGGCCAGCCTGAGACTATATAGTGAATTCCAGATCAGCCTGTGCTAGAGTGAGATCCTACGAGACAGCATAGACAGAGACCATCTCTATCCTTGGGAAAGTGCTCTTGGGAGCTACTGTATGTACGTACATATGTGTGTATGTATGTGGCATTGAGGAATAAATTCCAGGGCTTGTGTGTGGTGAGTATATGTGCTACCTTTGAGCTATATCCGCATCCCATTTTTTCTTTTTTCATTTTGAGAAAGGATCACACTAAGTTGATCAGGCTGGCCTTGAATTCACTGTGTAGCTCAAGCAGGCCTTCTCCTCCCTGAGACTCCCAAGTAGCTGGGATTACAGGCCTGGTGCTTAGACATAACTGTTGTATAAAGTTGAAATCCTGCAAAGAACTTAAAAATAAACAAGCAAACAAGCCAATTACTAAATATTTGAGATTTCATTTTCTTATTTTGAAAAATTACAGGAGTATCTACGGATTCCATTAGTGTGAAGATGAAGCAATATGTAAGATTAGCCCAGATTCCAACACAGAGATGGTCAAATCAGCATTCTTCCCTTCCCACCTGCAATGCAAAGGCAGTCCATTCAAAGCACATCTATCTTATAAAGCTGTTTTTGTTCTGTTCAAAAAAAAAAAGTTTTGTTTTGCTTTTTAAAATCTCCCCCTACCTTTTCTCCTTTCCCTTTTATAGGAAGGGGAAAAAATCTCAAGAGGAACTTCAGAGCTATGAGTTCTGGTTCACCTACTACTGGACTCTTAACTAAGAGCTGTGGATTCAACTGGCACACTCAGCTTACCCATCAGATGTCTGGCTTTCCCCCTGAAAGGATGCTAAGTGAGGGCACATTAGCAAACACACAGCCCAAGGAAATCAATGTACTAGAAACTGAAACCAGGCCTCATGAGTAAGGCCCATCATAACCTGACTCCTCTGGTCTCCTCTTCTTCCACATTCACTGTCTTTTCAACGCTTTGCACATACCAACTTGAGGACACTGAAACAAATGTCAGAAGGGAATGCAATAAAACAAGTATTTTTGAGTGGCTTTCCTTAGTTTTGAGTTCGACAGGTGTTACTAATATTACTAAGTTTTATCTGTAAAGTCAGCATCAAAATGGAAATGAGAAAAATGCTATATGAATAGTGAGTATGGAATGCATACGGACAGGCAGATTTTCAAAGAATTTGAGGAAAAACAAATTCATTAAACCTGAAATAAAATCTATAGGATGTGTTATACCTAATGATAGCTAAAAATATGTCTGAAGAACAAAAAGATTTAAGTGGACAAATTTACAAAGCTCATTAAATGTAACTATCACATTATCCATCAATCAGGAAGATTTTTGGGAAAGATGCAAATATCATATGTTACTGAAAGAACTGAATTTCATCCTTGTGAACACAATTCCCATCAGGCCTAAAAATTTTTTTCTTAGAAATAAAAGATGACTAGTTTAACTTATTCTACCACACAGTCGTTAAATGGTTGGCAATGGTAAATATTTTATTCTTTTTTTTTTTAAATATTTTCTTTATTCAATTTCAAGCAGAGAGAGAGAGAGAGAGAGAGAGAGAGAGAGAGAGAGAAAGAGAGAGAGAGCGTGCACCAGGGCCAACACCTTGTGGGTCTGGCTTATGTGGGTCCTGGAGAATTGAACCGGGTGCCTTAGGCACTGGAGGCAAATGCCTTACCCGCTGAGCCATCTCTCCAGCCCAATATTTTATTCTTTTAATACTCAAGGCTAAGAGTGAAATTTTTCTTAATGGGAAGAACTCCCTAAAAGTATTATTATCAAAACACTATAGCTTTTGGTATAGACTTAATGGTAGTTCATAAAGAATTCAACCGCAAATTACACAGAAAAATTTATTTTATGCAAATATTTGTAAAAGTCTTTTTAATAACTGAATTTTAAACTAAAAGTAATGTTAAGCTTCATTAGACATCTACCATGATGATAAAGTTAAAGGAATAATAACGCTCTACATTTCCCTTGAAAATATGCGAGGGACACAGTCATGAGTAGCAGCTACATTTCTCAGAATATTTTTTGTTTTATTTTGCTTTTTGCTTATTTGTTTTCTATGGCAGAGTCTCGCTCTAGCCCAGGCTGACCTGGAATTCACTCTGTAGTCCCAGGCCGGTCTTGAACTCCAGGCGATCCTAGCTCTGCCTCCCAAGTGCTGGGATTAAAGGCATGCACCACCATGCCTGGCTCTACCAATATTTTTAAGACACAAGTGCAAGTGCAAAGGGAATGTCACAATTTAAAAATCCACTTAACTGTGCATTGAGAAGAGCTTACCCTAACTCCCCATGGGAAGCGAATGGTCTGATAAAAGGCAATTACAGAGAGAGGAATCTAGTGGAAATCCATAAATGCCTTACAAATGATAAGCATGCTTAGTGAAAATCATAACATACTGATAATATGAATTGATACCAGGATTTGGGAGCATGTATCTGTGTGAAAGACATTTTCCAAGATGAAATACAGAAAACTTCAGAACATACTAACCAATTAAAAAATATTTTATTTATTCATTTTCAAGCAGAGAGAGAGAGAGAGAGAGAGAGAGAGAGAGAGAGAGAGAGAGAGAAACAGAGAGAGAAAGAGAACCAGGGCTACCACCTTGTGGGTTTGGCTTATGTGGGTACTGGGGAACTGAACCCAGGGCCTTAGGCTGAGCCATCCCTCCAGCCCCATACTAACCAATTTTAACTGATTTTGATATGGAATACTAAACTTTGAACCCCAGTAAGTATCCCAATAAGCCATTGCATTCTGTTTACTGATAGAACTACATTTTAAAAATTATACTATATAAATATATTTCAAAATAAAAATGACAGAAATGTGCTTTTATATTTTCTTGAGATGTGTATATTAGAAAGCTCACTGGGCTAAGGAGACAGTTCAGTCAGTAAACTGCTTCCATTGAAAGCATGAGAACCATAAGATCCTGAGTTTTACCACCAAAATCTATTAAAGAAATGTCAGGATTGGTAATGCATGCTTATAATCTTGGTGCTGAAGAGGTGAAGAAAAGTAACTCCTGAGCCTTACTGGCCAGGCAGTCTAACCAATTAGAGAGCTCCATACAAACAAGAAACCCTGTCTCAAAATATAATATGGATGGAGCCGGAGAAGAATGACAATGAGTTTGTCCTCTGGCCTCCACATACATCTGTGTGTGTGTGTGTGCGCGCGCGCGCGCGCGCACACACACACACACACACACACACACACACACACACACACACATTTTAAATAAAGAGCTTGCTGACCTCTACATTAGATGGTCCTGGATAGCTTAAAATACATGTCAAAGTACATCTTCCTCTCAAATAGGACTTATCTTCAAAACCAAATCAGCTGCTGCTAAATAATATTTTGAATAATAAAGAAGCTAGGAATGGTGGTGTGTGCCTGCCTATAATCCAAGCACTCCAATGGCAGAGGCAGGAAGACTGAATTAGAGGCTAGCCTGGCTACATGACGAGACTCTATCCTCAAAACACAACAAAATAGTAAAGAAAAGCTTTAGTAAGTAACAGCTATAGCAGGATACCAGGCCCTGCTACAGTGAATACCCATGCTGTATTCTAAATGATTCTATAAAAAATATTTAAATGGTATTTAAATAGCTGCATCTCCAGTCATAAAACTCAGAATCTTGCCTTTCAAAAACAAATGGAAATCTTTTTTTTAAAGAAACATAGAATGGCCTTGAATTTGCTGTATTCCCCATGCTGTTCGTGAACTCTCCTCATGCTCCCATCTTCCAAGTGCTGAGATTATAGGCATGTACAATAATGCTCAGCTAAGAAATTAACCCTTAAAGCAACATTTAATTATACAGTCCCATGATTGCCTGTGATTGCTGTAGATAACAAGAAAGATGCTAAACAAAAATCCATACCAAACTTAATCACAAACACTAACATAATGAATAAATACTTCAATAGGAAAAGCTCTTAATATGCCATTTCAATTTTGTTCCTATTAAAATGGGTCTCAGAAAAAGACTTTATCTTTCTATGTGATGTGGATAACCCGCCATTCCGTAAACTTTATAGATTAAAAGATTTAAAAAGTAATTGAGTTTACAATGCACAAATAAGTCCTAAGATGAATTTCTGTACCCTTGTGGCCTTTTTACTAGATAGTGAAAATGTCATATGTGAATTGTTCATATTTGATTTCTTTGGATTTATCAAGTCCAAGCAAGATTGTCTTTTTTTTTTTTTCTTAAATAACAGCACAACAATGATTTTCTGAGATTAGGTTATCTGTTTTTTGCTTGGGTGAACAAACAGCTGTACCAAACTAGCCCTAGGCTTACACAAACAGGTCGTTCACAAGCTGAACTTGTAGGTGGTTCATGTTGGCCTGATAACAAAGTACCTTTTCCTTAGTGACTTAGCCAGTGTTATTAAGCACAGGCACTCTTGGTAGCAAGCGACATGTGTCTCTCTAAAATAAAACCTAGTTCTTCTATGAGCTGTCTTAATTGGCCACTTACTTGAAACCACACAGGTGTAATTCCATACATTGATTTTTATTTTATGAGTACCTTTTATTTAAAACACTTAAGGTAGAAGATGTTCCATATTTGAGAAGTAGATTTTTTTCCCCCTGCAGCAAAGGGACAAAGGCTCAGAGGTAAAGCTGGAGCTCACACTTGTAAGTTAGGAAGCCAACAAATGCTGAGAGGAAGTACACTGCTCCCTTACCAAGATGGGAGCCATCTGGCAACACCAGAATGTTACTTTCACCCACAGATCTCAATGCAGTTAGGATGTATTTCTATGTTTCTCACCCACAGATCTCAGCGAATTGAGGGTGAATTCTGTAGTTTCCTTCCAGATGCTCAGAAGGGCTCTGCTCTTCCCATGCATCTTTGGTGGCATCGTCCCAGGTCCCTCACAATCCAGGCGTGCTCCCCTTGCTCTTAATCATCTCCCCTTGGAACTAAGCACTCCTGCAATTTCCTTTGCAATCTCAGCACTCTTGCTCTGCAGTTAAGGAACAAACCAGCTCAGCTGATGGTCCTAACTCCTTGATCCCCTTGCACTAAATGTTACCAAATGCTCGTTCTCTCAGACCTCTGCTTTGCCACTTCTCCATTGACTTGCTGGTCACCCTCGGAATCCTGGTTTCTGCCCTAGTGCGGTTAAAATTCTGAGCTCATCACTGGCAAATCCACAAATGTTATTTTCTATCCTAAATCTACTTTACCTATTTACTGTATGTGACATGATTGACCAACCATTTCTTAATTGTTCATTTGACAAGTATGTTTATACTGTCATCAGTTTTTAGAGCTGTGGGAACTGCCCTCCCGGAGCTCACAGCCCATCCATGAACTAGGGCAGGGGGCACATACAGCAGGGGTCTCACCCAGCTGGCATGTGGGAACCACGTGCAGTAGACTGGGGTCCTCTTGCAGCATGTCCTCAGCTAGGGTGTCGCTGATCTGGAGAATGTTTCATGGGCATTTTTCCTTGGTTTTTCTACCTTTGACATCTACCCTACACATTCATTCACCTCTTCTTTCTCTTCATCTTTCTTCAATGATACAGATGTTTTCTGATTGCCCATACTGGAAAATATGTGTCAGTCTCAATGCCTATATTTTATTCTTTATAGCTAGTCAAAAAATGATTAAAAAATAAAAGGCTGGGCATATATGGAGCAGTGGTAGAGTGCTGGCCAAGTATGTGTTAGGCCCTGGGTTCAATCCCCACTGAAATGAAACAAAGAAGAAAAAAACTAAACTAAACAAAAAGAAGACCAATATAAAATTAATGAATGAAAATACTTCATCAAGCGTGGTGCTTCTCTGTCACATGACTTTCTGTGCCTTGTCATCTTAGAGAAGCATTCCTACCCACTGGTTATCCTGACTTTTCACTGTTCCCCTGATCTTCCACAAGTTCTCAACTGCAGCAAGGAAACCTGGCTGTTAATGCTCCCCAGGGGATGTCTTTAATCCTTCTCCTGACCTTCCTCCTTCTCGCCCTTACCCAGTAACTCTAAAGAGGGCCTCTTCAACAAAATCACTGACAAACACACCACGTGAGTGCCGTGGGCCTGGCACTATGCAACTGTACACAAAAATATGTAAGTTTCACAACATCCTCATGAACAAGCCCTCACTGGAAGTTCTGGGGAAATCTGCAAGGACTCAGGCTTCTCCACTGTCACCTTGACCACCTGACTCCCAACTCTCCCTACTTGACTCCCAGCTTTTCTCTATTTCATGCTTGTTCATCCAGAGGGAGCAACAGTATCAGAAAAAGAGCTGGTGACATCAGGCTGGATGGAAGGAGAAAGATGAAAGACAGTGCCAAGGTCAACATTTTTACATTTTAAATCTTGCTAACTCTGAAAGTCTAAGCACATTAAAGAGAAATAATAGCCTAAATCCTGTCATAGACAAGCTTAACTTAAAGTGTCAATGGGACACCCAGGTTAAAAAGTTTGAGCTGGGTATAATGATTGCACACCTAATTCAGCTACTAGGAGGTAGAGGCAGGGGGATCTGATTCAAGGATAGGTTCAGCTACATAGTAAGTTTAAGGTCAGTCTAGGCTACAAAAGATTTGGTCTCAAAAGAAAGTATAGCTGGGCATGGTGGTGCACGCCTTTAATCCCAGCACTCGGGAGGCAGAGGTAGGAGGATTGCCATGAGTTCAAGGTCACCCTGAGACTACATAGTGAATTCCAGGTCAGCCTGGACTAGAGTGAGACCCTACCTCGAAAAACAAACAAACAAAATAATAATAATAATAATAATAAGTATAAAGTGTGGTGGGCATGTGATCACTTGCTATGGACTTTGAGCTTCTGTAGGTTTCTATGTTATAAATGTATAACTTGAGGATAATTCTCAATCAAATGTTATAGACTGAAATATATCTTTTCCCCCACAGTTATGTATTGTCCTATTCCCAGTGTGAATGAATGTAAAGATACAGCCTTTAATCCCACAGGATTGGTGTAGCCCAAGGAAAGGAAGGGTCCTGTCTTCTGCTATGTGAAGAGGACGCAGAGTGAAGGGAGCCATCAGCAGACTGCAGGTGGGTAAGAAATTTCACCAAAATAGAATCTGTGTCAACTCGATCTCTCACTTGCAGCCATTTATAGCTATGAAAAACAAAATTCTGTTGTTTAAGCCACTCAGTATGTGGTGCTTTGTTATGGCAACGCAAAGCAGACTAATAAATACTCCCTGAATGTTGTGAAGATCAAACGAGATAATGCCTACTCATTTCCAAGACACTGCCTGGCACAGTGAACCCCTTCAGTGGTTCCTATTATTATGCCTTGGATTGTAGGAGGTGAGTCAGAGTTAGAAAAAGATGACCAATTAAGAAGTTCTTTCAACAGCCTACAAAACCCCCAGGGCTTCAATTCATTGGGTGCCTCCATTCTGGTCCAGATGCCCCTGTCACACCAGCTTCCTTCAGGGTCCCTGGCCCCTGGGCCACCGGATTTATTCATGCTTACTTCTTCCTCTCATTCTGCCTAAGCACCATGACCTGCTAAGTTCATGCCAGACTGCTGGGCCAAAGCCTTTGCCAGCTCTGGTGCTTCTTGCTTAGCAGATCCTGTTGAGTCTCCTCATCTGTCACCACCCAGCTCACCTCAAGGCCATTCCAATCTACCTGAAAGTTCACAAGGAGGTGGAGGGTGCGGAAAGGCCAGGCCTGGGTGGTGCCAGCTGAGGCCACAGGGGGCCATGCCCTGCTTGCTTATGGGATGAGGTTCAGTATGGCAGATATGCTTGTGCGGGAAGGAAAGGAACTCCAGAACAGCTAGAACAGCAGAGGTGGCTCCTTCCACAGGGCGGTCCGAGGGAGGCCTCAAGAAACATCAGGTCCAGCAGGAGGAAGCGGAAGTCCAGGGCAGGAGTCAAAGCTGCCCGAGGACACAAAGGAAGAATGAGCATAACGGTGGCCATGCCCGCTGAGAAGCTTTAGAGCACTTAGTCATCGTACGTGGGCAAAATAATGCATACAGTCATGTCCAGGAGCACAAAGATACCCAAACACCCTGGAGTGCCTGCGCCTGCAGGGGAAGTGATTTTCTCTGATAACATCTCAGTTCAGACTGTGTATGTGTCTGGCTTTGTCTCCACTTTTTTCTCCACAGTGACTTCCTAGAAAATGCATCATGAAAGTCTGCCTTTTCTCACAGGAATATAAAAGCATGGGTTGTGACTCATCACTAAATAAATGACAATAAGACCAAGAATATATCACAGAAGCAAAGATCCTATCATAAACCCATATAATCATGTGAAAGAGAAGCAATATTCCAAGTCGTTAGAATGGCAGGTTTTTTTTTTTCAAGTAAACCTCACAGTTTAATACCCTCATTCCAAAGATGGGACTCAAATTAATGCTAGAGAGATTAGGTTTTCAGTTTAAAAGGCAACAAAACTTATTTCCTTGTCTCCCAATCCAATGCCTTGAGGTTTATCTCAAACGAATCACCCAAAATGAACAAAATTATACAGTATTTTTTAAACATATATGGAGATACAGTCTACTTACTAAACAAAAAAGTACTTGCAAGCTTGTAGCACTTAATATATTAGTTGCAATAATATTATACATACATATTTGCTTAATTTAAACTTGCTTCAACAGTCTCTAACTCAAAAAGAAAGAAAAAAAGAATTCATAACCACTATCTCAAGACAATGTTCACCAACCAAAAGTGATCCAAGTGCTTCCCCTGAGGAATGACTAAGGAAAGGACACTGACATGTAACCTCTAAAAATATGGTAACTCGATGGACAAGACTGAACCAGAAAAGTATGCATTCAAAACAGGAGAGAAATGCTTGTGAGTGTACAGATTTATATAAAGAGTTGAAACTTAATAGTCATTGAAATTTTCTAGTCTTTGTCGTCTCATCTTCAAAGTTAATCTAGATCTCATGAAAATGAAGAATAACCTAGCAATACAGACAGAAAATAGGTGTTTCCATTTTCTTGGTTACAATATAATTGCAAAAATCTCTTATTTTTCTCTCGACCATGTTTACTTACAAATTAATAGGACAGAAAGTGTCACGTATTAAAATTCATGAAACTTTCTTCAACTGAGGATGGTCCCCTTCACTTGAGACATTACACAAAGCACAGGAAGCCAGTTGTGACTTTCCTTTCCAGTGGCTCACCATGTGAGAAACTAGCTACCCCTCTGAAGTGGAGCTAGTAACGACAATGAGGGACCCTGATGAGCTGGCTCCCACTGATGCTGACTGGATGTGACCATGACAATACGAACACAGTGCCATTTATTTGTTGTTTCTATTCTCAGTGAGCACTTAGGGTTCTAATACAAACAAAAACCAAACTGGAAAGTACAATACAACCAGAAAGACTTTCAGCAGATTCTTTAGAGGACAGGTTCAGTCATCAGAAAGTAGAAGTTTCCACCACTAAGAAGCCAAGGAAGAAGAGATTTTAAGTTATACAAAGTAAAGGAAGACCAGGCATGGTGGTGCACGCCTTTAATCCCAGCAGAGGTAGGAGGATCACTAAGAGCTCGAGGCCAGCAGGGAGCTACAGAGTAACTTCCAGGTCAGCCTGGGCTAGAGTGAGACCCTACCTTGGAGGAAAAAAAGAAAAAGGAGCTTATGTACATAAAGGACTTTAATTTTCGCTTTACATACCAAAAACTGATTTACAGAAAGAACACAAAAGCAAGTCATGTAAAAATGTTGTCCTTAATTAATACTTTCTGAGACTCAGAACCAGATACCAAAGGAAAGTGTAGGGTGACAGTCACCACCTCCTACCATGGGTGACTCTGACCTTCAAGGTATCCTTTGGTCTGATAAACCCAAGCAAGCATGCCTATACATGGCATCCAACTACATCCGAGGGAATGCGTGTGCACGAGGACTAACACGTTTCCCTTCGTGTGTACAAGCTTTATAATTAAAATTGTTGCCAGGCATGGTGGCATAAACCTTTAATCCCAGCACTCTCGAGGCAGAGGTAAGAGGATTGCCATTGAGTTTGAGGCCATCTGGGACTACAGAGTGAATTCTAGGTCAGCCTGGGCTAGAGTGAGACCCTACCTCAAAAAACCAAAACAAAACAAAAATTACTATCATTGATGCTCAAGGGCTGACAGAAAAAATTCCTAATTGGGAACCATTTAGCTACAAACTTTAAAGAGAACCCTAAAAAAGGGCTATAACTATCCTCACATTATTAACTCCTGTTAAACAAATTGCTATTTCCTTGTATCCTCATGCTTTTAACCGTAGATCACTCTTCAACCTGAGCCATCTAATCAAGAGAGAAGGAAGAAGATCCCCACTGATGCAGTTGCTGCCTGCCCTGCCCTGGCCTAAAAACACACTGGACAGAGAGGTCTCAAAATAACAAAACCAAGCCAGGCAGGCTGTCCAGCTACAGGTGGCCTGTGGCATGTATTCAACATGGCCTCTGAAAGCCACTAGAAATGAAGAGTTCTGCCAGCATGCCCACTGTCTGGGACAGTTCAGCAGGGAAGAGGCAGAGAACCAGCCTTGGGCCAGAGGGCTTTGGGGAAGTTGACATCTGAGCCTGGCAGGTGTCATAAAAGACCTCAGAAGCAGGCTGTGGTGTCTGCAGTGGGTACAGGAAGGTGAGTGTGGCCAGAGAGCCATCCATTGCTCTCATACACAAAGGCAGCAGGGTTTACGGATAATGGTTTACAGCTAAACCAGCTGACCTGAACCAGTGTGAGGTCTAAGCGTGAGTCAAGCTCTCTTGACAACCTAAATCATCGGCTCGGGTGCAGTCAACCCACCACTTAGCTGGGTTCCTGCCACCATCTATTGTTTAGAATTAACTGAAAAAAACTGATTACATCTCTCGGGATCTGGGCCGCAGCCAACCCAGGAGAGTCTTGAAGGTAATTTACCTCCTGTAAATAATACTCAAAATTAACTGTGGAACTTGGCATGAATTCATAGAACAATGTGGGACACATTATTTTTTTTTACTTATTTCTAAGTTAATAGTAGGACCAGATCACGAGTGACACATTTGAAGATTAGCAGCCTCGGGGACTGCCCAAGAGTAGGTAATGCTGGTAACTCAGGGCCAATAGCTTTTATAGAAAAAATATTTATTGTGTTAGTCTACTACAAAAACATGCATCTGCTCACGGACCACAGTTGTTGAAATGCCTTTCCTAATAAAAATGTCTTGTTAAACAAGTACTTTTTCTGTGGCTATAACAAAATAATGGAGGCCGAATGTTTATAAAGAGATTTATGTGATTCATGATTTTGCTGGCTGAAAAGTACAAGGAAAACGACACCAGCATCCTGGCAAGGGAGTCCTGGTTGCATCACAACATGGCGAGAATTGGAAAAGGAGTCACCATCGAAGGGCAGGGCCACACAGTGTACCAGGAAGCATGAGATTCCAGCAGACTCTTCCCTTTTATAAAATCCACCTTTGTAGGAACTAGTCTGGCCTCAGCAGGAACTACACTCATCTCTCGGGCTTCACTACTTCAACACCACCACACTGAAAGGCAAGCTTCTAGAGCAGAACCTCCTGGGGACATTTGAAACCACTTTCAGATCACAGCACCTGAATGCTGGCTCTTTCCATTGCTCACCTGCTGTTCTGTTTTGCTTTAGGACAGCCAAACACAAACCGTATGCCAGAAGGCTAAATTTCCAGACACAATCATCAGTATCACCTCAATGGGAAAGATTATCCAAAACTGATTGGTACTAACAACTGTGGGGGAATCCCAGCACAGCAAAAGTTTATAGCAGGGGGGTTGCAACCTGTGGAGGGCTGGCACTACAGGGGCCCACTAGGGTGTGGGGTGCTACCATACAAAGGAAGTCTAGAAATGATGGTGGAAACAAGTCCAAGGTCAACACTGAAAATTCTAATTGATGGTATCATTCTTACAGACATTGGTGCACATTTGTAACTCATGTCATAAGTTATTAATATGTAATATGTAATTGTTACTTTATCTTCTGGGTCAGTTTTACCCATTAAATGATGTTTCTAATTTCGGGGAACATTTTATAAAAACTTGTAGAAAGAAATGAATAGGGATAATACTTGAATCAATTCATTAGGGAGAGGACATTTTTAAAATATATGGGCTTGGCCCTTATATGACCCATCTTGATTGTTAGCTTGGATCTCTCAGACCCCTCAGTGGATGGGCGCTGCACTCACGCCAGCTGCCAACACCATGACAGAAGGGAAACAACAGCCTTGACCTGGAGAACGCCCAATTCCATACTCACCTCACTTAATTCTCACATGAACCCTAAAGGGCGATAACTGTCCTCAGGTTACAGATAAGAAAACCAAGGGAGAGAAGTTAAGTAACTCGACGAATATCCTAGAGACAGACAGGACCCCAGGCCTCTACTGTGGGTCACTGAGCTCAGTTACTTCTCCACAATTCATGATCTCTGGCATTCATTAGTCCCATACAAAAGTTATGGATTGGTGGGGAGTTCTGCCAGCCCACACCTCAGGCAGCCTAAGCAACTGGGTTCATAAGATGCAAGATGCTTCCTTTAGCAAATTTAAATTACATGAGCTATGAATCTAATAGAGATCTTTTCTCTTCAAAACAGAAAACAATTGGTGATATGTGTGGTGTGTAAGGAAAAATGACCCACAACAGCTGTACCTTGGCTTTGAATGAGTTTATCAGGGACAGAGCAAGCAAAAGTGAAAGCAGAAATGGCAAGTGGCTGATATATAACAGAACATCATGCTGGGTGCTTACAACATCCAGCAGAAATGACTGGAGAAGCCCCGTGCATCAAGGGTCCTGAGCAAAAGGTCTTCTCTTTAGGTAAGACTTCCAACTAACAGTTCCCACCACAAATATTTTTATAGCATGGACTAAACAACAGTGCCTTCTGTTCAAGGTTTTTAATACTTAGGCAGTATGGGATGGTTTACCTTCTAGTTATTCTCAAGGGCACAATGTTTTCAACCCTTGGGCTATATAGATGCTTGGGACAGAGACAAGGGGGCTTACCCCATTCCCAGAGTTAGATCTCAACAAGATGTAACAATGTTGGACAAATTATCAATGTAACATATACAATAGCATGGTCATCTTCAGTGGAACCAAACAGCTTCTCTATTTCCATAAGGCTTGTTGATAACCAGGTGGTGCCAAAGAAAATCAAGATACTGTCCTGAGGGGAAGGGGGCACAAAGTATAAGAACATATTGGCCAACTGGGCTTCAGATGAACATGAAGTCAAACATTCAATGTAAACTTATAGTGTTACATGTTCATGATCATGTCAAGTAAATGTCTAAAACCACATATCTTATCCTTTATTTTCTTTTTTGTTTAGAATAGGGTAAAAGAAAAAAAAAGCATTTCTAATAGAGAACACCAAAACTTTTTAGATTTAGAAACAGTTGGGTGTGGAGGAACATACCTGCAGTCCTAGGACCTGGGAGGTGAGGGGGGGATGGAGGATCAGAAGTTCAAGATCATCCTTGGCTACACAGTGACTTTGAGACTAGCCTGGGCTACCTGAGACCCTATCTCAAAAAATATAAACAAACAACAGAAGCATCATTTAGGGGCTGTGAAGATGACTCAGACAGAGCACTTGCTGAGCAAGTGTGAGTACCTCAGTTTGGATCCCCAGAAACTCACATGAAGCTAGATGCTGTAACATCCAGTGTCTGTAATCTAAGCATGTCTATAGTAGGAATGGAAGCAGGCAGGAAGAAACATCTGGAAGCTCCTGGGCCAACTAGCTGGGCAGATGCCTTGGTGGTGAACAGTGAAATGAACGACCTGCCTCAAACTAGGTGGAAAGTGAGGACCATCTCTCCCTCTCATACACATATAATGTACATTAGAAAATTGGTATTAAAGAAGTCTCTTTGCTGTGGAGATTAGAGACCAAGCTGACTATCTCAAAACAATACTCTTAAAAAGGGGTGTGGGGGGTAACCCTAGTGCTGGAAGCGTCCTCCTCACTAGTTGAAACAAGTCAAGTAAGCAGCGACACTTAGCATCTCCTAGAGGCCTGCTGCACTGTGAGGAACAAGCTGATGTAGGCTACATTTCCTCTACCTGTAAGGCTAGTGTTTACTATGGATAACCTATTCATTGAGTGAGAAAAACTTGAAATCACTGTAGGGCTTGTTGTACAAGATACTGTATTTAATCATTCCTGCCTGCAGTACCAACAGGCTCCTGTGACAACTGAGGAGCTTCAGTTCAGCTTCCGGCAAAATATTATTTGAATTTTGTTCACCTAAGCCACTAGTGTTTATGCTAGCTAGCTTCCAGGCTGCTTTTCAATGCAGACCAAATCTCTTCCAGGAACTCTTAATTTGGTGCCCAGCGCCCGACACAGCAGTAGGAAGAACACAACAGGGATGTTAATTAGAAAAAAAACACAGGGCATTTGCAGTGTGACAAATGGGCACCTGCAGGTATAATTTGTCTTAAGTATAAGACAAAGGGCTGGAGAAGAAAAGGAATGGTTTAATGTTTAGAACAATAGAAACAAACTAATTTTTTAAAAAGGAAAAAAAAAGCACCTAGCAAATGAGGAGTATGGCAGATGACAGAGGTAGTCATACAGGGTGACCAGGTCTGGTCTCCTTTGGCCAATAACATATACCAGTGAGGACATGACATCCTTTTATTGGCAGTATGAAAATATAACCAGAATCACTCTCTCCCTTCATCAAGAAAAATTTGACTACAGTAAATAATAAAAACATAACAATTGGAGATACAACACAGTCTGAGTTTTGCTCTGCTCTGAAGGGGGAATGAAATGGAGTAGCAGGTCCTTGCAGGCACTAGAGAGGATGCCCGGCACTGTGCATCCCAATACCGTGCAACTGCTGAGACCAAAGCTTATTGAAGAATTTGTTTGAGACAGTGTCTTACTCTGTAGCCCAGACAGGTTTCAAACTTGCAGCAATCTTCCTGACTCAGCTTCCTAAGTGCTGAGATCACAGTGAGCCACCATGTCTACCTTCAGAATTTCATTTTTGTAAGAATTTTTTCCATAGAGCAGACAGCATTTTTTCCATAGATCTATTTTTTCCCATAGATCAGCACTGTCTGATCTCCTATTTAAAAAAAAAATCTAAAAGAAAGAGTGAAAGAAAAAGATAAAACATTTTGTTTCTAATAGAGAAAACAAAAATGTCTTTTAGACTTATAAATTGCATTAGTGCTTGTCCTGGGGATACCTGCAATCCTAGTGCTTGGGAGACAGAAGCAAGAGGATCCAGGTTCAAGGTCATGATCAGTAAAACAGTGAGTTGAGTCTAGCCTGAGATTCATGAGAACCTGCTTCAAGAAAGAAAGAAAAGACAAAAACAAAACAAAAGAATGAAGAGGGGATGGAAAGATTGTAAGAGCCATGGTGGGAGAAATATCCAGAGACATCACCCCCCATAACAACAACACACAAAGGAAAAATAAACTGGCTACTTCTTGTAGAATCCATAACCCCCTATCCCATAGACTGGTCCAGCGATTTCATTGAGGAGGGCACCCCGGGGGCTGGGGACAGGGAGGAGGGAAATGGGGGTAACATCACAAGACTTGCTCATGTAATGCATCTAATTATTAACAATAAATTAAAATTAAAAAAAGAATGCTTTCTGTTGAGTGACATGCAATAAACAGATATCAGCAAAAATCATAATATTATTTGTTTATACTCTAAGATCAAAATGGCCTAAACAACTTATTTTAAGTAAATCAGTAACTCGGGTAGTTCAAATGGACCCAATTTTTCTTTTTCTCAGCAGTTTAAAAAATTTAATGTTTTTATTATATTTATGAGACACAACACACAGAGAAAAAGAGAGTGAAGGTATGCTTGCCACTGCAAACAAACTCCAGAAGCATGTGCACTCTGTATCTGGCTTTACAGGGGTGTTCAAGCACCTTTAACCACTGAGCTGGCTCTTCAGCCCCAGGTTTTTTTTTGTTTGTTTGTTTTTTAATAGAAAAACCCAGAAATAACCCTATGTGGGAGCAACCCCACATGGATCAAGCAGAGATTGAATCCTTACACTTGACTTGGTTATTAGATTCCTCTCCCTTGACTTGGTATCATTTCTAGAAATACTCTAGGCTGTCTCTGACTCTGAGGGTGAAATGCTAGTCACCTCTCTGCATGGACAGTCCCAGGCCACTGTGTGGGGGATGGCAGACACTGCCCTCTCTGCAACATCAGTGCTCCACTGATTTGCCTGGAGGGTAGCAGCACACACGTGGCTTCCTCTACAGAGTAGGCAGAGCCCCTGTGACCCCTGCCAGCAGTCAGTCAACCTACAGCTTCCAGGGCCGAAATCCTGTTGAATACTATTCTTACTCAAATGTCAAATTCCTATTTGTAACCAGACCCAAATGTGTGGGTAACCTGTTTACACCCTTTGAAACAGCTCAGAAATAGGATTAAATTTTATAAAATTTTCAAGTAAGCAATACACAAAAGGGGTCAGAAATAGTTTATTGCAAAACAAGGAACATAAGTGCTTAAAAGACCATCTATCTCACAATCACTGTCTTTGGAAAGAATCAGACAAGTTAGAGTGAAGAAAGTGACAGAAAATTCTATTTCCCTGCAGAGTACCATCATTTTCCCTTAATGCAGGGTGTGTGTCTGTGCAAGGCTGCTAATTTCAGGCTGCATGAACAAAGCCAGACCCAGGAAACCCTCATCTCTTCCCGCTTCCCTATTCTGCTGCATTTAGGTGGTGAAGAAATGGTTATCAACAAACTGAATGATATGATGCAGCTTGAAAATTTCTAATAATGATAAAAAAGAAAGAAATCCAATGCACAGGAAAGTGAGGGTGAATTAAAACAACTACATGAGGAAATACACTGTTCTGGCAAAGTTGGGATAAGAACACAGGTCTTCTACTTGATGTGCAAGCTCTGACCCCTCTGTGACTTACACCAAGCTGAGAAGTGCGCGTGTGCACAGACAGACAGACAGACAGACAGACAGACACACACACACACACACACACACACACACGTTTATTTGCTTGGGTCTTGCTTTGCAGCCTAGAACTTGGCATCTTTTTCTTGAGCCTCCTGAATGCTGGGGGTACAATCATGAGCCATCATGCCTACACTTGCAATAAATGTTTTCAATAAAAGAAACTCAAAAAGGATTATATCTTTGCCAATGATGTAATTAACAGATTGACTCAAACTAGATAAGGGGAAAGCAGATGAAAGGCCAGCACAATCATGCACATTGCTGTCTCCTAACTCTGGAGGCTGAGGCAGGAAGACTGAAACTTCAAGGCCAACCTGAGCTACATAACGAGCCTCTGACTCATAAAAAAGAAAGAAGAAAAAGAGTAATCTTTGGATATTTGAGTTAAAGCAGTATTTTCTAAAAGAACTCAATGTTTGGACATTTGTCAAACTAAAAACATTCTTTTCTAAATGATAGAGGGGGAAAAAAATCTTGTTTCTCTAAAGGTTACTCACAAGGAACCAATGCTGTCCTTGATAAAAACGAAATAAAAGGTTCATAAGGAGAAAATGCTCTAAGAATCCAAGGTGCATAAGCAGCTCATGCCAGCTCTACAGGAGGAAGGCCCCTGCCCCATCTTTGGGTTGGAGATGAATTGCACTGCTTCAGGACTGCCCACCCTGCACCTGAATAGGGAAACAAGAAACAGATGAAGAGCACAATCTCCTTTCCATCCAGGGAGAGGCAAGGTGGGTCCTGGAAGGTGCAGACCCCTGAAAAGTCACAGTGCTGGGCCCAGCCAGCTGCCACATGCCCAAAACAAACAGGAATGGAAGACAGACAGGAGACAGTGAAGAAGACATAACAAGTCCTGTTTGGTATGAGAAGGAAGGAAAGACCTGAGCAGTTAAATGTCTTCAAGCTTATTCCCAAATTGAATTTTTGATACTCACAACAGGTAACATAATCTGTCAAAATTTGTGAAGTTGTTTTGGAAGACATAGAATTTTTCTTTTTCACTTTTTAAAATTTGTTCCTTGAGACAAGATTTCACTAGGTAGCCCAAGCTGGGTTCAAAGTCACTATGTAGCCCAGGTTGGCCTCTGTGGTAGTTTGTTAACGCTTGTAACTTGACAGAGGTGTCACTGTGGGCGGATCCTAGGATCCAGCCCTAAGGTGTTTCCAGGGGGCAGATCTGGAATTCTAGCTACACAGTATGCAAATAGCAGTCTGAACACTGCGTGGGGTATGTGAGGTGCCGGTGATGGGTTTCTCTCTCTGCTTGGATGTGTGAAAGGGGGCCAGCCTCTTTTGCCATTATGGAATTTCCCCTGGATCTGTAGCTTCAAATAAATCCCTTTTCCTCCCATAAACCGTGCCTGCTTGGAAGTTCATCCCAGCAGTGTGAGCTGTCTACAACAGCCTCAGAAGCCCAGGATTTTGAACCTGGAATAAATACTGCATTTCCCAACTTCCTTTGGGGCTAGGAGAGGCCATTTTCTTATCAATGACATATATGCATACAATTTCTAAGACAGTAACTTTCATGGAGGAAGAGGCACATACTTTTCTCTTGTTCAGTGGAATAGAAATTTGATGGCTGGCTTTAAGCAGTCATTGTGGACCTTAAGAAAGAGATCTTGCTGAGGATAGCTGAGCAGCAAGACAGAATCCTTGTGGACTAGGCCCTCAGAGCAGGATTGTTATCTCCAAATATTTTCCCCTCTAATGTTAGAGTAATAAGTATATTTTGAGATTTTTAAAATTGTTATTGTGATGGTGAATACTGTAAGCCTGGCAGGACCTAGAATCTCCTAGGAGGCTGACAAACCACTGGGCATGTCTACGAAGGAGCTTCAACATGGGGTTGATTGAGGGGGGCAGATGCCCCATGAATGTGGGAAGGAGCTGATATGGGCTGGTATCCTGGACTGAAAGAGAAGAGGAAAGTGAGCTGAGCACCTTCTTATCACCTTCTGCCTCCTGACTGCAGGTGCAACATGAGCAACCAGCCACCTCACGTACCTGCCTCCATGCCTCCCCACCATGACTGACTCTATCCCCTGAACTGTAAACTAAAATAAACCCTTCATCCCTTAAGTTATTTTAGTCAGGTGTTTGATTACAGCAATGAGAAGAGTAATTAATACAGTCATTCACAGCTTAAACAAATCCAATTTACAGTGGTCACTGTATCTGATAGAACCTACAAGCATGGACTCAATTTAGTTGTATAACAGGATCAGAAGTCAAATTGCAGAATGGAAAGCTAATTAGCATTATAAGCTGGAAAAATATTAAGTCAAATTGTCACATGTTAAACCATGGAAGACAAAAAATATGGAACCAAGTTATAGCTATAGAAGTTTACCAACACTCAAGAATGTTAAATATTATCTGTCCATCTCGTTCCGATTAGCACCAAGGACTGGCTGGCTGAAGACAGAGCTTCGCTTGAGAATTTCAGTCAGCCCTGGAAGTGCTGTGCTTTGCAGATGCACAGGGCTGCAAGACCAAGCCAAGCAAGACCAAGCATTGGCTATGAAGCCACATTCCCCAGAGGTGGAAGCCCTGGCAGGTCACAGGCTTCTCAGCACACATGTCATGTCCCCTTAGAGGAGGAAGCCCAGCACATATCACGGGCTTCTCCACAGACATGGGATGAAGAGTGCTCCAGGCAGCTTCCACAGTCCCCAGCAGGTTTGGAGGCGAGGACATGGGCACAGGAGAGATGCTAGTTGTCTTGAGAAAAAACTTTCCTGGGGTGACATAAACACAAGTCTTCTCCCCAGATAGGGCACAAACCACAAATGACAGACCAAAGGACAATTACACCAAAACCAGTTTGCTGAACCAAATGATTTTATTGGGGTTACTTACAGAGCAGGGTGAGGGGCTGCTTGCAGGAGAAGTAGATGACTCAAACCCAAACACAGCTGCATCACCAGAAAGCCCCCCTCAGCACAGGCGACACTCACGGAAGCGTCTGTGGAGGCCACAGCACCACTTGAAGGCAGCTCCACTGGAGAATCTCTCAGCCCCAAGCAGTTGTTTCCCCTTTTGTAGCCTTAGGGCTGGGTCTTGCAACCCTTCCCAGACTTGTTGACCTCCTGAGTCTCTAGAATATTCTTCGTGCACTGCCCTCTCGGGAAGGGATGTTTGTTTCGAGCTTACATGACTTCCTGAATCCTTTGAGACAACAGTCTTCAGGTTCAATGTGAGACCTTTGCAACACTTTTCATGGAACTGACAAGAAACAGATTAGAAACCTACTAAGTCACTTAGGGAACAGAACTGCCAAAGATCCACACTGTGCTCCGGGAAACAAGTGGCAGGCGGGAGCATCAGATCCACCGAGAAAAGCACCCTCACAATGCCCCTGCAGAATAAAAACCAGGCTGTACCTTCCACCAAGGAGCACCAGGGACTTCAAGGGAGGTGAGAAAAGCTGTCCTTTGGTGTTAGGTCATAGTCCCACCAATCCTACCAAGTAGGATTGGCTGTTTTCCTTACCAGAGTTTTATGACGTTTAAACAAACATTTCCACTGTCTTCACTGACAACAGTGGGCTTACATCCACCTCCTCATGAAAGGCAGACCCAGCTCTGCCACCATCACCCACATTGGGGAACACCATGCAACAGGGTATGGACAGAACCAGGTAGATCCTGCAGGAGAGGGCACTGTACAGTGCCACACCATCTCTTTGTGCTAGATTCCTGGAGTCAACATCTGTCATATCTACATCCAATAAATGTTAGTTGAACAAATGCAGAATATAGGTTTTTTTTTTTAAAGACAGGATCTGACTATGCAATCTAGGTGGCTTTGGAGAAGCAATTTTCCTGCCTCAGTTTCCCCAGTGCTAGGATTACAGGCATGTGTCCCCACATTCAGCTGGGCCTTTTTGATATTAATGTTAGCACTGAGAAGACGCTATGCACCATGTTGGGAGGTGGCAGTGACCTGTAGGTGACCCTCCATGAACCCATACATGTGGACAGGAATGCAGACTACCACTTGCAGGGGGTTTATGTCGCTGTTGAGATACTTTGCTCTTGGAATGAGGAAGAAGTGAGGGCTTAAAATGTTCTCAACATCATGAATCCTGGAGGAAAACATTGCTACTACATATGATGACCACTGGAACCAAATTTCATTTTAAAATGTATAAATGTATCTTTTTTTAAAGAAACTTCAGTCATATTAATTAAAAACACTGCCACAGATAAAACCCTAACTGCTTCTCATGGTCACATTCACTCATGGTTTATCATGCCTACCCCCAGTTATACACAGACAGAGAGGACGTGAATGCAGGGAGATTAGTGCAGCTCAAGGAAAAGACTTCTAGGATTTCAATGTGCTGAAATGCACAGTACAATACCCCATGGATAAACTATCGTCCCCATTGTTTCTAAAAGCTCTCTGGTCTGGAAGGATCATAGTAACAGAGATTAAAGTGTGCAGAGTTACAGGCCATAGTTTGCATCAACTCAGCTAATTACTAGCTTTGTGACATTGGGCATGCCACTTAAACTTCTGTGTCCTAAGTTTATCTTCACTGGCACTGCAAGTCTGGCGTGTCCCAATCCACTTCTGCCTGTCTTGTGCAACAGTTAGTTTTCTTGCTACTGTAGCCAAATGTATGGCAAGCAGCAACTGAAGGGAGGGCGTATTTTAGTTGGTGGGCATGTGGTGGCAGGAGCATGAAGAACTGGCTCGTTTCTGGGAACATCAGAAGGCAGTGCTAGGAGAAGGCCAGCACTCAGTTCAGGACCCCAGCGCATAGATTGTGACCCCTATATTAAGGACAGTCTTGCTCTTCAGCCCTCTCTGGAAACACAGATACAACCAAAGGTGCACTTCATTCATGCCCTACACACTTCTAAATCCAGTCAAACATACAATCAGAATTAACTCACATCACACCACTCAGAATCCCACACCCCTGGCTACACATGTCCCTTCTACCATGTCTTGAGGTACCAAGAGCCATAGTTGACACCCATATGCTTGTATCTCCAGTCTACATGAACCCTGTACATTTCGTCTTCTCTGTGTCTGCTAAGTCTATATTACTGCCTCTAGTACTAGAAGGCACAACATGCCACAGGCTAGACCGGCAGCACACCATGGAGAGCACTAGCTGCATAAACAGGTGGGTGGCCTGGGTTTGCATTAAGGTTCTGCTGTACAAATTACTCACCACCTCTGAGCCTTGTTGATGAAGAACCTAACACACGGGGGCTGGAGAGATGGCTCAGCTGCTGCTTGTTTATAAAGCCTGAAGGCCTGTGTTCAGCTCCCCAGGACCCAGGTAAAGTGGCATATGCGTCTGAGTTCCTTTGAAGAGGCAGGAGGCCCTGTTAAGTCCATACTCTCTTTCTATTTGCCTCTTTCTCTCTATCAAACAAACAAATAAATAAAACACTGACAAGTGGAACTCTCTTGGCACAAAAAGAAAACTTCAAATGCTGGTTTTATTACTATTATCAAGTATCGATGGTATTGCTGCTGTTGCATTTATTTCATTTAATTAATTGTGCAATGTTTGTACCAGTGAGAAAAATCACAGCAGGAAATGAGAATCTGATCCTATTATACATTAATTCACTGAGGATTTCAACAGATATTTTTAAAAAATTCTGCCCCCCCCAGCATTCACTTTATAAAAGTGGACTAAAAATACTTGAACTACCTATTTGGCTAAGCTTTTGTGACCATGATATAAAATAGAAATGCTTATTAATATCAGGTTATATCACAGACTTGTAACTGGACATCTGCATTTAATGACACAAGACTAAGGTAGGAGAGATGAACCATGGAAACACTGTGTTTGAGGGCCCCCAGAGGGTTGGGGACAGGGAGAAGGGAAATGGGGATACCATCATAAGATTTGCTCATGCAATGTATCTAATTATTGACAATAAACATGAAAAAAATATATCCATTACACAATGTGAGGATAGCACATTGAAAAACTGTTTTTCTAGCAGATAGTTATTCCAATGAAATATAAATATTTTGTTGAACAATTATACAAGTAAAAATATAAAGAAGGGAAAACATGTCCATTTTCAGAAAGAAAATTGAACAAAGATAAACCAGTGAACAAGACTTTAGGGACACCTGGAACAGCAATCTCATTAACGACATTAAAAATGATGAAAGAGAACATTTTTGAGGGAGTTATTTTGCCCAAATTGTTTTGGAGGTGCTTATTCAGTGAACATCACCACATATGGGAATGCACCTGTAAGAAACGTCATTATCTAACATTTGCTGAATCAGTCATTCTTCGAGGTCTTTTATTCCGATAACTGTTGGTCCCTTCCTCCTCCCTCCCTGAGACAGTCTCAAAACTGTTTGAGGCTGACCTCAAATTTGTGTCCTCCTGCCTCAGCCTCTCAAGTGCTGGGATTACAGGAACAAAGCCACATGCCTAGATGCTACTTAAATTTCTAAGTCACCAGGAGTAAAACTGGATGGATGAGTCAGAATGAAACACAAATGTAACATTTTACCCAACATATCTTTTATCAGTTGTGTTTGAGAAAAGGACACATGGGTAACCAGACTAATGGTAGGAAAGAAAAATAAGGACGTTAATGAATTAGCATTGTGCTTTTGCAGAGAGACTGGAAAACTAGGTCACAGGACAGAGTGACTCACAGAATTCATCCCGATAAAGTGACCCTGGCTCCCTGCCCTGGAGCCATAGAGAAACCAACTTTCTCTTGGTGGCTTCCACTTCCCTTCCAGCTTGTCTCAACTGCTCCCTCCTCTTTTTCCCACTGTGATCATAAGTTATCAGTGGGGGCATGTCACTGAGCAACCTCTGGGTACAGTCAAGTTCAAGGGATAAGAATGGGCATTGCTGCTGAAGGGTTACAACTGCACAAAGGGCAAGAGAAGCTAACTCAGAACAGAGCACAGGACAGCAAGAAGCGGTGTGATTAATTCCTTGTTGCTATTTGGCTTTGATTTTAGACAGAATCACCTCACTCTCCGGGCTGGCATGGAACCGAAAGACAGCCCACAGATCCTCCTGCCTCAGCCCCCCAGGGAGCTAGACAACAAGAATGTGCACCTACACACTAAACACCAGCATCAAGATGCTAGGTTAAGATGTTAACCAGTGAGGCACATAAGCCCCGAAGCTACTGGACTTCCAACACATCTCATCTAAACAGAATGATCTTTTGACAGTCAACTGTCTCAGTTCTTAAACTGAAAACATGCTCACATCTGTCTTTTACACTTTAGCGTGAATCTCAGGCTCAGATTCTTCTACCTATTGTTGGAGCACATACGTTTGAGAAGAACTATGCCTGTGGTAAGTTTCTGACTTCTCATTCATGCTCAAATGGTGGGGATCCCTTTACAGTCCATATGCTGGCCCAAAAATTTAGGAATTATTATTCCAATGACCCTAATAGTCATGCCTCTTGTAACAAATAAAAATATCTTGTGCAATTCACAATCTCCTACCCCAAGGACAGTTCCAGTAGGTATACCTAGGAGGGTCCCCAGTGGATTGGGGACAGATAGGAGGGATATGGGGATACCATCACAAGATTTGCTTATACAATGTATCTAATTATTGATAATAAAGATATTTAATTTTTTTCTCAAATTGGGAAACAGCTCTGTAAAATTCCATAGAAAAGGTGGAGTGAATCAAATTTTATATTTTTCAAAATATCAAGTACATATTAAAAAGAAATGAATCAGATGACAATCAATGAAAGTAACAAAATTTATGAGATTTATTAAAAATATAAAAATAGATCTTTTCTAAAACCTGAGCTGCATCTATTGCATTGTCCAACAGTTTTTGTCCATGTCCCTACAAACCCCACTGTGTATCCCAAGGAATCGTTTATTAATTGAAATGAAAACATCAACTGGATTAATAAGCCTGAGTAGAATCATTTAAGTCATATGACTCTCTGCTCATGGCCAGCTGTTTTAAATGAGCATATTAAGTAATCGGGACACTCTTTTTTGCAAAGGTTGCATGGTTTAGTCAATTCCCATATGCCCCAACATGTGCCAGCCCTACTAGGTTATCTCCCATCCAGCTGCTCTTATGATAGCTGCTGCCAATTTCCAAGCAACTGAAGAGAATAATGAATCAGCTTCAAGTTGGCTCTAAGGTAAGCCTGCATTGCTCCCAGCTAAAACGTGGGCCAGTTTCAAATGAAAAAGGAAATTAATTAAAAAGATTCCACCTCCACTGTTGAGAAACAGGGCCCTACATACATATCCTACTGAATCTATCATTTCAAAGCCTGCAGCCTCATGTACACTCCCACAGTTGTTTGGACTTCAATCTTAAATGCTATGGTTCTTTTAAAGATTGGCTTTTTGAGGAAACATTAAGAAATGCCTCATCCTTCATTCATGCCATTAAGATCTGAAAGCCTCAAAAGACTGGAGAAAGGGAAAAAAGAGAACCTGTATTTGTTAAAGTTCATCATGTAAAGGTTCAAAAACTTTAGGGTAAATAAGACATGCCAGAGAAAGAATACATTTATATTACTATTTAGAGAGCAAACAACAGGAAACATCAAATGTACCATTATACATCAGGATTTTATGAATAAGTGTTGGGCACAAATTGGAGCAAAATGATACTGTGAGGCTATCTAAGAATAAAATACTATACTGAATTTTAATAAATGCTGGACAAAATAATCCAGTAATACAGAAAGCTCTGAAACATTCATAAACAAGCACTAATCTATTTTGCATAAAGTTATGCTAATCTTTAAGTAGGTAAGTATTGTACAATAAAGGAGAGAAATCTGCTTAATTATTCCATCTCTTTCCAAATGTTCAGAATCACTGAGAATGTTCACTGGATGGATAGACTTCCTCAAGAGGACTGGACAACTATTACCATAGCACAAAACTGGCTTGTATTACCCTCCTGGGAGTAAGGCTTATTATTTCTTCCAAGAACCAGGATGGCTGGAAGAGGCACACAAGTTTGTATGAAGTAAAACTATGCACAGACTGCTTCATTTACAGGGCATCTGCAATGTTCTCAGTTAGCACACTGGTTGCCTGCAGCTTCCCTACTAGGACTGCTTCTGTCCTTGCTGGATGAGAACAACAGAGCCAATTTAAAAATCTCCTGGAGATGCTAACTAGCTACAGTCACACTCTGTATCACAGAGACTTGAGACACTGGGAACTAAAAGTAGACAACTTCAATCCTTTCCCCAGGGATCTCTGGGATTTTGGGTATGGAAAACACATGCAATCTGTGGGTAGCATGCTTGGTTCTAAGACCCCCAGCTCATCTTGAAAAGCTACCCAGAATTTCCCGTAGCTGAGATTCCTGGCAAGAGACTTGCTGTGATCACCACTGGATTTCTACATGGCTCTCGGAGGCTGCAGAAACTGCTCAGGATATAGCAGATTTAACAGGCCCATCTTAAAGCCTGGATCCTGTTCTCAAACTGCTGCCTAGCTTAGTAGCCAAAGTAAAGCTCCAGCAGATGAGCCAGCACTTACCCAATAAGAAGCGAAGGAGAGGAGTTGAGGCACCTGGACAGGATTCTGATCTGTTCTGCACCAGGGACACATGACTACCTTGGAAGCATACTGTGTGATATGGATGAAACATGTACATCATCTGCTACTGCTTTAGTAATGTACTGGTGGAACATTCCATTCATCAGTGCACACATGCTGAAAGGACTTTCTTACATAAGACAAGTTTACCTACAAACATTAGAATCAATGTGAGGAAGAGATGTGAAGCCAACAAAAGACATAGAACATAAAAGCCAACATTCTAGGCTTGACCATTCTAGCCAACATCCAGGATAGAGATGGGAGAGACCTTCTCTGATTCTCTCTTCTATGTCTGAAGTATCCATCTACTTAATGATATAATTACAAAGTCTTCAAATAAATGTACTTCCTATTCACTGATTTGAGTACTTGAACAATTAGCTGTATTTATTTGAATGCACCCTAAATGTCTTTATACTTGGTGGTTAGGATAATCAAGACATGCCTAGAGGTGAAAAAAAAAAAACCCAAAAAACTGAAACACATGTTAAATACACATGAGAAGGAAAGAATAAACAGAAGAATAAAAAGATTTTAAATAACTGTATACATTCAGGATGAGTAATTAAAGGTGGAAAAAATAATTGCTTACAATTTGTATAATCACATCCATGTAGAACTTTGCCATGGTACATAATTATAAATAAGAAGATGGAAATAAAAGCAACAGAGGTTAAAAAAACACACAGAAAGTAGGAAGAACTATGCCACAAATATGCCAAGATACATGACATTTCCAGAGAGGACAATAGACTTGAGAAGGGTCTGAGTGACATTGGCCAGCAGCTCTATTTCCTGCTGTGTCTGATTGCAGAAGGCATTCCAAGAATGGAAGGAAGATTTTGAGGAACACAATTATGGGCTACAAGTGTTTTCTGTGGAAACAAAATTATCACTCATGTCTGAGATTGTGTAAAGAACTCTTAGTGTTGGTCAACAGCAGTTTGAACTCTGGAAAGAAATCCTCAGGGCTCCTTGTAAATCTCAGGTGCTCACTAAACTGCAGGGGTCAGTATGTAAGAGTAAAGGCATTCTAAACACTCTGTGAGAAAGGCCAGTCAGGGGAAAATTCTCTACTCTGTAGTGACACAACTTGGCCCTACCTCATGTCAAAGCCAGCTCACAACTTCAAAAGTCACATGGAAGAGGATTGAAAGCAGAGCAAAGGGAAGGCAGTTTTCACCTACCAGGTCAGACATACAAATAATCACAATTTACATTACCTTAGGAAGCCTGGCAAGTTTCTACAAATGAGAAGTGTGCAGGAATGGAAGGGGAAAGAAACCACACCCAGGACCCAGACAACTAAAAGGATTTGGGTGAGGGTGGGTGGGCGTCAGAAGTCTCACCTCTACCTTTTACCTTAATTGTGAGGGTATGTGAAGCTCAATGTTGCCACATACGTTTGGAAAACAAACAAACAAAACCCAGAAATGGATATTTTCCTAAGTACTAACAGACTCACTTCTCTTTGAGGAAATCCACCACTTTTTTGAAGTCGGCCACACAGTATTCTCTTTTCATGTCCATGAGCACGCTGTCAGAGGCTGACTGCACTGGAATGTGCAGAAAAGAGTAGACTCTGGGATGGTTAAGGATTTTTGCCATCTCCTGAAAGGAATGGGAGGAGAAACATTAATCATTCTAACAAATCTAGATCAACACATGTAAGTGCAGGTGAATAAACCTTATTGAAAACAGACCAATCATCATAGTTCTTTAAAGGCTGTCTTGTTGGCAAGATTCTATCATGGCATTTGGGGATTTAGACAGCTTTCAGAGGATTCCTCAGGAAAATTACTTCATCATACTCTTAGTGTCTCTGGAATGAGTTTTAACAAATATTTTATTTGTTATTTGTAAACAGAGAAGTGAGCGGAGAGAATGGGTACACCAGGGCCTCCAGCCACTGCACATGAACTCCAGATGCATGCATTAGTTTGTGAATCTGGCTCTACATGGGTACTAGGGAATTAAACTCGGGTTGTTAGGCTTTGGAAGCAAGCGCCTTAACCCCTGAGCTATCTCTCCAGCCCCTAGGATGATTTTTTAAAAGGGGAAGTCAAATAATTCCTAAAGAGTAAAAAAAATTTCTTTTTGAAAAAATATTTCATTTATTTATATTATTTTTGTTTGAGAGAGAGACGGAGAGAGAGGGTATGCATAGGTACACAAGGGCCTCTTGCAGTTGTAATCAAATTCCAGATGCATGCGTGATGGACAGGTTCTCTCTCTCTCTCTCTCTCTCTCTCTCTCTCTCTCTCTCTCTCTCTCTCTCTCTCTCTCTCTCTCTCTCTCTCTCTTTCAGGCCTGGCTGTGGAGTTGCCAAGGCGTGACAAAGCTATGACTGTGATGTCATAGAGGCCAGACTCTGTCTAAAAAAAAAATCTGCCTCCTAATCTCCCACAAAAAGACAGTACAAAATCTACTGGAAAACTCCTAGATTTAATAAACACTTTCAACACATAAAAATCAGTAGCTTTCATATATAATAATAATGTACTCACAGAAAATGCTATACCGATTAAAATCTCTCTAAATTAACAATGCTGACCCCCTTTAACCTATGCTGACATCACTCTCAGTTGGAGAATCCGTTTTTCTTTATCAGAAGACAGGAAGAACCTAGGACAACCAAAATCTATGAACAAGACAATAAATGAGAGCTGACTCCTGAGCAGGAGACTAACCACCCCTCATACATCAGTTAGGGCCCAGGTAAAACCACAAAGAAAGTGGTAAGATGAGCAAGAGTGCTGCTTCCACAGTGAGCCTGACAACCTGAGCCAAGGTGATGGAGACAGACTCAAAACCCACCAAAGCAGAAATTCATAAACTGCTGAGAGCTCAACACTAAAACAGACTTAAAATACACCCACCAAGGCTCAGGGAATTTTTTGGAACAGGGGGCGGAAAGATTGTAAGAGCTACAGAGTGGGAGGGAATATCCAGAGGCATTACCCCCCAACACCAATGACTGCTGCTCTCACATTTCATAACCCACAATCCCACAGTAAATACCAGCTATTCCATTGATGAGATGCCTCAGTGGAATGGGGACAGGGGAGAGGGAAATGATAGTACCAACTCATGATTTGTACATAGTTTCCACTTTAAAAAAAAGAATTTTTTGATAGATAAAAAAATAAGTAAGGTAGCAGATGATGTACTTATTAGCTTACAAGTTAAAGATAGTGTCGTAGTGTCAGCACACATGGCTGGGATGAATCTCCAAACCAGGCACAATCATGGGAGGAAAGGATTTATTGAAGCTACAGATCCAGGGGAAGTTCCATAATGGTGAATGATGCTGGCCCCCTTTCATAGGTCTAAGCAGAGAGAGAAGCCATCACCAGCAAACAGGCAACTGGAATAGAGAGATTTCTTTCCCCTTTATATAGCCTTAGGGCAGGGTCTTGCAACCCTTTATCAGACTTGTTGACTCTCTGAGTCTCTGGAGTTTCCTTTCTGCACTGTCCTCCCAGAAAGGGATGTCTGTTTCTAGCTCCCCTGAGCCTCCTTACATCCTGCCCCATAATGAGAGGGCTGCCTTCTGATAAACAACCTCTACCCAAGATTACTAAAAAGGTCAACAAAACCTAACCATCATAGAGTTTCTCACCCAATGCCAGACAAGGGTAAAATCAGAAACATACTGACGAATAAACCTAACTTGAATTTCTACAATGAAAAAGTTAAAACTCTGGAAAAAAAGGGGGCAGGGGGAGAACATGAATGAATGAACACTGGAGGATGGGAAGATCTCCATGTCCTGGATTTGCTGAATTAACAACAGTAATCTAAGGATTCAAGTAAAGTAAATCTCCATCAAAATTCTAATAACATTCCACTTGAACTGGAGAAAACAATGCACTAATTCATACAGAAACACAAAAAGCTTCCCTAGTAGGATTAAGCAGGCCTGGATGAAAGAACACAGCTGGAGGTATCAGCATCTCATCTTAAATTATAACACAGAACAACAGTGGCAAAGACAGCAAGGTACTGGCACAAAAACGGACACATAGACTAAGAGAAAGGAATAGATGGCCCAGAAATAGGCCCACACAGGTCTGGTCATCTAATTTTTTGTTGTTGTTGTTTGTTTGTTTTTCAAGGTAAGGTCTTGCTCTAGCCCAGGCTGACCTGGAATTCACTATACAGTCTCAGGATGGCATTGAACTCACATCGACCCTCCTACCTATGCCTCCCAAGTGCTGGGATTAAAGGCATGTGCCACCACACCCAACTTGGCCATCTAATTTTTGACTAAAAAATTTAGTTAAAAGAGCTAAAAATATTCAGTGAAGGAAAGACACCCATTCAACAAATGATGTTGGCAAAACTGGATATCCACCTGCAGAAGAATGAAATTAGAAACATTTTTCATCCTGTACAAATATCCATTCAAGGTGGATTAAAGACCCTAATCCAAAACCTGAAATGCTAAAACTTGAGAGACTATATAGAGAATATGCATAGTCAAGAACTTTCTGAACAAGACTCCAAAAAGCATAGAAGATAGCACCAAGAATTAATAAATGGGATTGCATAAAATTAAAAATTTTCTGTGCAGCAAAAGAAACCATCAGAAAAACAGAAAGTCTAGAGAATGGAGAAAACATTTTAGCCAGCTATGCTATAGACAGGGGCTAATATTCAATTTATACAAAACAGCAAAAATAAATGAAACAGCCAGTTACCAAGTGAGCTAATGAACAGAAAGTTCATAAAATAAACAGAAGTGGTCAATAAGTATTCAAAAAACGGTTCACATTCATGACTATCAGGAAAATGAAAATTAAAATCACTTTGAGATACCATTTCACAATAGTCAGAATGGCTTTCATCAAGAAAACTGACAAGAAATGCTGGTGAGTTTTTGGGGAAGTAAGATCCCTTCTTATTCACTGCTAATTTGTGTGGAAATTTCCAAAATAAATCAGAAATAGACCTGCCACAGGTCCCAGCTAAAACCACTCCTCAGCATACATTCTAAAGACTCTACTAAAGACATGAGCACATCCACACTTACTGCTGCTCTAGTCACAATTATTAGGAAATGGAGTCAGCCTGCAACAGCCAGCAAAAATGAACACATGATGAAAATGTGATATTCACACAATCAATTATACTCAGCAGTAAAGAACAATGAGAATATGAAATTTGCAGGAAAATGGATGGATCTACAAAGAATTATATTAAACAAAGTGATCCAAACTCAGAAAACTCAAAACCACATATTCTCTCTCATATGTAGCTTATAATAGCTACACACACACAGACACACACACAGACACACACACACAGACACACACACACACATACACGCATATGTAGTGGGGGACAAATGCACGAATGGTCACCAAGGGTGAGTAAGAAGAGAAGACAAGAAAAGGGGTCAGGGAAGGGTAAAAGGGCCTTTGTAACATGCAAACAGAAAGGGGGGGGGGAGATACCAGGAGGATGTGGGATTGAGGAGAATCAACTGCAATTCCTCTGAGGACACAATGAGTCCAGTAACAGAACTGCCAACGAGGTGCTGCTCTCTGATACCTTGCACATGTCCAGTGACATTTAGTTTTCAAAGAACATCACTTTCACATTGTGAATTCTGCTTTATCCTTAGAACATATTATAATAATTTGAAGAGTTTCACGGAGCTAATTACTCATGGCTACTGCTGTTATTCAGGAGGCAGTTTTGTGTCTTGACTCTCACTTGTGTGTTTTATATGAACATTAACAGTGTTACCAATGTGCAAGCAGAGAGCTTAACAAAAACCATTCATGTTCTTGGTAAAATTTGCTATTTCAAGAAAAAGTCCTTTTCTCAAAGATGTTCAGATTACCAAATAAAATTACTCATGTGATCCTTTATTTGCATGGTCTCAGCTAGGAATTAGTAAGTACATACAGCTTGACAATGACGAATCCAAGCTGAACATTTTAGGAGGTAGTAAAATAGCCTGACACAGCTTCAGTTGCTGCACTTCCAGCTGGGTTCACACCAAGCTCAACATGGGCTGCATGAGGCAGTGTGGCTTATTTCAAAGTACCCTGCAGTGTATGAGCGGGCATCTGCTATGATTCTCTGTGTCTCAGAGTTTGCCACATTGAAACATCAAGAACCCTCAAGTCTAAGAAAAATATTTGTAGAAAGATCTGGGCTTTCTCTAGGGGCAGGAATCACTTTTATAGTTTCTGACACACTTATACTGGTGAGAAACGGTATTTTAACATATAATTCTTTGTGAAAAAGAACTTTTCTATTTCTGTGGCTTGGGCTTCTCATCTGTGCAATGGAAATGGTGTAAGTACCCCCCCCCCCATCCTGCCCCATGTAGCTGCTGGCTATTGTGGAACGACAGTAAGATAATTCAGTATGTGCTTAAGCACTGAGCACTCTATGTCAATTATGAACCCCTTCTTCCTTAGGAGCTATCTGTGGTTCACTAGGACACAACTGATAGAAACTCATCAATAAATGACAGCTTTCCAGAAGGCCGGCTCCCCACTAGCAAACAAAGGAGGCGCAGTGCATAGCTGTGTGAAGCATTTGAAAGGGCTCACGGTTACATGGGGCAGAATGCAATGCACTTTTCTTGGCAATATGTGGGTGGCTGCTGACTGCGTGGGGCACAGCACATGGTACAACTTTGCCCTCGCACAGTGAGCCAGTTTATAAGTAGAAACAGTAAGCGTCCTGAAGATTAGCCTTCCCACTAGTAATGAACAACCTTCAGCTTCATGCTACATACTACAATGTTAAGTTAGTTAACAGGACACAAAATAAAACCAACTAGCTCCTCAGTTCAAGTTTCCTGTCAACTAACCAGAATCATGACTCCTACTTCGGTTTCTTTCTCTTCTTACTCAGTCCTCTTGATTAAAGATAACCTTTGCTTCTCTTCTCAAGCACTTCTTCCATTATCCTTGAGTAAGCTAACCTTGATGCTATCATAGTGTTTGCTTAGGGGGCTGGAGAGATGGCTCACTGGTTAAAGGTACTTGCTTGCAAAACCAGATGGCCTGTGTTCCAGATGCACAAAGTGGAACATGTTTCTGGAGTTCATTTGCAGTCCTGCCATGCCCATATTCATTCTCTCTCCCCTTGCAAATGAATAATCAATAAAAATATATTTTTTATGTGTTCACTTAGTTCTGCCTGGCAATGATGCTGAATTTCCAAGACAGAACTCTGCAGGGTAGAGGCTTGCAGTTGACTCTGCCCATAGACTTTTACAAGGGCTCCTTTGGCTCTAAGGACCCAGGAGACACTTAAATGTAGAAGCAGGTTAAACTGTATCAACACATACAGAGATCCAAAGTATATTTGCTTTTTTTCCATGTATGAAATTTATTTAATTGGCACATAGCAATGACACATATTAATGGTATAGTGTGATGGTTCTATACAGGTTCTGTACAATAATCAAAGTAGAATAAAATTTTGAAAGGAAGACAAATGTTGATTCATAGTAATTCAGTTTGGCTAAAGCAGATAGAAAAGCATAAAATCAGCCTGCTTGCCTTTTTGGGAAAAGGGATGCATAGATATGTACAAAATTAAAATGTATGACTGTATAAAGGTAGCTCAACTATGGAATATATCTAAATGTCAGCAAGAGCCCAGACTATAATCACAATATACTTCCATACAGAAGGAATTCCATGCTTCAGAATAAGGTGCGCAAATGGCATAAGGAGGACCTACTTCTGCTGCATCCCTTAGTTCTGAGATGGATGGGAAAGCTCGAGCAGAGTGAAAGCACGTGAAGGTCATGTTCTTGTGAATGTGTATATGAATACATACATACAATCACATCTTTGTTCCCTGAAGAATTCCAGTAGCAAACAGTGTGACAGTGTTATTTCTGTTTATAATATAATGTTTGACATATCAAGACTAATTAAAATTATACATGATGACTGTGGTAGTTTAAATGGATATCCCCCAATAGATTCAAAAGTTTATTAAAGTTTTTCTCCAGCTGCCTGCTGGAGGGTGTGTCTCCTTGGCCAGATCCTAGGATCCAGCCCTAAGGTGTTTTTGGGGTGGATCTGGAATTCCAACTATATATATATATATATATATATATATATATATATATATATATATATATATATATATATATATATATATACAAAGAAAAGTTTAAGCTCAAGCCTGGAATTCCCTGTTGTGTTTTACAGTTTTGAGTGATTGCTTGAGTTGCTAATGTGACAGTGTGTGTGTGAAGCTGGTGATAGGTTTTTCTCTCACCATTATGGAACTTCCCCTGGATCTATAACTTTAATAAATCCTTTCCTCCTATAACTGTGTCTGGTTAGGAGGTTCATCCCAGTGGCATGTGGATAGGACAGATTTGGTACTGAGAGTGGGATGATATAGCTGAGATCAATCTGACCATGTGGATTTTGGTCTTCTGGTACTTATGTGCTGGAGGAACGGACATGGACTTGATACTTGCAACTGAAAACATCTTCCAGAGCTTTAAGCCAAGTTTTTCGACTATTCTGGTGAGAATTTGAAAATGCTAAGTGCAGAGAGAACTGCATTTGGAGACTTGGCTTATGAGCTATCAGAGGGGAAGGAGAGGTTACAGAGAACTTTATTGGAATGTGTTACTGTACTAAGGGCTAGATGCATTCCACTGCCTATGCCCTAAGAGTGTAATCATGGTTGAACTTAAGTAATGGACTGATGTGCTTGGTTAAAAATATGGAACTGAGAATTTAAGATTTAAGATTAAAAAATTTTCAAACAAGTTTAACTTACTGGCACAGAGACTAGCTTTAGATTACTAACTGCTACTGTCTACACATTAGCTTTAGATTACTAACTGCTATTGTCTACACATTAGCAATCTTAAAAAAGATAGCCCAACTGTTTTATGTTGAAACAATGCAGAGATGCCTGAGGTGTTTCCATCCTGGAGGGATCAAATGAGAGACTATAAAAACTCTTGAAAGGAAATAGCTAAAAGAATAAAAACTGCTTTTCAAGGTTTATTTTGTCTGTGAATTAACAACATGGCTGTGTCCTATATACCTGGTATTGCTTCTGGAATCACAAGAAATACATGTGCAAAGTGTTTCATGAAATACACACAGTTCCAGGAGCCACTGTAGAGATACAATATATGGATCAAGGCATGAGGTCCCTGATAGGTCAGTGAAGCCTTTGAAAGATAGACTGTGATTTACTTGGAGATGCAAAGATGTTTTGGGCATACTAGGACTGGGCAATGGGCTACGATGGAGTGCTGTTGACGCGCATTAGAAGTTTTCCTCAGCTATTCAGCCAATCTGGAGGGGTGGAATTACAAAATCTGGAGACTGTCAGTCACTGGTTATAATTTCGGACTTGAACTACTGATATTTAGTGTTTATCTAATGGTTGTTAAGTTTATATTGGTCCAGTCTTTTTTTGTTATGCCTCATAACAGTTGAAAATGTTTATTCTATACCACTGTATGTTAAAAGTTTGCAACTTGTTTTGATTTTACAAGACTCACAGTTTTAAAAAAGCTGTCTTAAAATTCAGATGAGACTTGGGATTTGGAGCTATCTTAAGATGGTAAAGACTGTGGGGACCTTTAAATTTGGACTAAACACATTATACAATGTGAGATGGTTGTAAATCTATTGAGGGCCAGGGGTGGGTGGTGGTAGTTTAAATGGATGTCACCCAATATTCAAGAGTTTATTAAAGTTTTTCTCCAGCTGCCTAGTTGGAGGGTATGTCACCTTGGCTGGATCCTAGGGCCTACCTCTAAGTTGTCTCCAGGATGGATCTAAAATTCAAGCTATACATAATACAAAGAACAGTCTAAGAGTTCCCTGCAGTGTTTTATGGTTTTGAGTGTGTTTGCTTGAGTTGTTGGTGTGGCTGTATGTGTAAAGCTGCTGATGGGTCTCTGTCTCTGCTTGGACTTGTGAAAGGGGCCCAGCTTATTTTGCCATTATGGAACTTCTCCTAATCTATAACTTCATTAAATCATTTCCTCCCATAACTATGCGTGGCTTGGAGGTTCATGCCAATGGTGTGTGGCTGACTACTTAGTGACTATTGAGCAGGAGCTGGAAAGATTCTAACCAGATTAATAAGCCAGTGTTCCTTCTGTACTGTTACATGGCATTCTCTTCTTATAAACTGGTAATTAAGTGAACTCAAAATGAGAAAAAGCAAAGAACTGAAAGCAAATAGGCAAAATTATAAAGCAGTCCTAAGAACACATATTTTTAACATGGCTGTTCAATTTCATTTTTATTGCACTACAGTCCTTAAGTTATCATGTTCCCCCTAGTTGTGAATACTTACCCTTCTTACTCACAGCCATTCAGTGTGAGTGTATAAAGAACATGACACATACATTCAGATTCACTTATAATTCACACTGACAGCTATCAATGAGAAAGGCCTCTCAGACTATGGTTTTGATATGCTCAAAATGTTAAACACTTTACTACTGTACTGTTTTATGCTACTTTAGCTTACATGATAAAGCAAAAAATACTTTTTAAAAAATATATATGCATGTGATGTGTTTTAGTGTGAAAATGATATAATAAGCATAATGAATAATAATAATGTAAACACAACTGAAGGCATAAAGATGTTAAGTAGTTTATTATATGTTAAGCATAAGAAGTTTATTAGATATAAGGTTGAGTGAGTATTCTAATGTTTAGGACTTGTTTTCTTGTTAAAGAATGGGAATATAATAAATATAAATATGTGGTTAAAAGTTACATTTTGAAGGTGTAGAAAACTAGTAATAATGAGAGTGAATGAATATTAAGGATACTAGAAGTATTAATTGTTAGAGTACAGCTAATGTGTTTTTAACTATACATTATATACCAGGATATATTGGAATGTAACAGTGTGATACAATAATGTTTAGAATTTAGTATATAGTTATTCTGAGTGTGCAGACATCAGCAGGAGCTAAAAGAAAGTATGTAAGCCGAACCAAAAAGCCAAGATCTGAGATGCTTCTTTGACACTCACTGAGTGTGGAATCACTCCTTCCCAAATGGAGTGGCCCCCATCCTCTCTGGGTCACCCCTGGAAGTCTGGCCTCGAGGGGGTGAAGAAAGTCAAAGTGAATGGACGGGCCAAGTCAGGAGTGTGGGGAGCTTGTGGGAGATGCGCCTGTGCCTTGCTTAATAAACTAGGTCTCATATCAACTCCCGACTGTCAATTTGTCCACTGGAGACAATGGGTATGTGTGTGTATAGATATGGTGTGCATGTATGTACACGGGTGTGCACATGCTGTGGTACATCTGAGGACACCTCAGGCATTTGCTTCGGTTTTGGTTTTGCCACTACCTGTGTGCCAGGCCTTTGGGATTCCAGATTCACAGCATTTTTTCTTTTATCTCTGGCACATTTACTCAATGTCATTTTCAAGGTTCATTCCTGCTGTGCAACACTGTGCACACATGGATTTTATTCCCACCATTTCTCCACCCTGCAACTGTACCACACACCTTCACACTCAATGTGTGCAAGCATTCCCTGCTCAGTGCCTGGCACGTAGATACTTAAATCACAGATGAATGTGTAAGGACTGACTGACATAATCAGTGAACATGAATATTTTCAGAACACACTGTGAAGACTTCTGGAGACCATCCAGAAGAGCAGTGCCCTGTTCTAGAAGCGCCTCTTCAGAGTAAACCATCATAGCAGCTTAGATGAATAACCTGTACTTACTCTTCCTCTCAGAAAATGAAGAATAAAATATCATTAATGGTTCTGGAAAGCGAATAAGAGAGCTAAGCAAGGAAGAACCCTAGTCTGTGTCCCAGGTGGAAAGGATTAGATATTGTGAACAGATTTTAATTTACATTTGATCTGTAACTTCATTATTCCAAGAAATTTGCTTTTAAACTGCAAAGAATTAACATATTCAGAATTCGTGTTACACTGGTCTGTAATGCTTAGCTTCCAGAGATGTAGGAGGATGCCAGCCGGCACTCCTTCACTCAGCGTCACAGCCAATGACCAGTACCGAAGTCAAAACATTCAAAGTTGTAATTACACTCACATATACACATTTATTTTCAACCTATAATATCAATGTTTTATCTTACATTCAAATTATTTACGTTCCTCTGCTAAGGCCAAGAAACCAGAAGTGAGTTCTTATTTCCTGAGGGTAGTGGTGGCTGCACAAATCTATACACATGTTAAAATTAATGGAGCTGAAAACATACAAAGTAAATTTTCACTCTAAAATAAAATAATAATAAAAAAGCAAAACTGAAGTCGGTTGTGAAGCAATCTTACAAACAGTAGCACATCGACAGGTATTGCATGAACAGGCATACAAAGGTATAATCCACTTGGAATTGCCAATTCTGCATTTATAAAGAGAAAGATCCAGGCTACAAAACACAGACAGATCAATAACTGATCAGTTTAATGGGTCCAGGGCAGCCCAGTGAAATTAAGCATTCTGCTGAGACAGCTCTATTGGCTTCTATTTGAAGCATGATATAAATAATGAAGAAATCCACTGGAAAGTCAAATGCTAAAGATTAAGTTTAAAATACTTACCTTATTTACCTCTGGTTTGGTTATTCAAACTGCAGCTTGCCTTACAGAACTTCTGTTTCGTAATTTAGGCAATACACATATTTGGGGCTGGTAGTTTAACTGCCTCAGTTAAAAGTTACTTGAAATGTAAAATGCCAATGATGAAACAGAACTGGGGTTAGGGATGCAAAGCAGACTGTAAGAGCCTCTTCTGACAAGGGAGCACTCAGCCACCCAACCCTTCCTCCCTACAAGGAATAGCACCAGTAGGCACTTCTACAATTTCCGTGGTGACTGCACTATTGTCTGTCTGACTTGCCAGAGCAAATGAAACAAGGACAGCAATGCGACATGCAGCTTGGCATCTGGCAGTTCCCCAGGCCCCCTGCCTTCCACAGTCTCAATTCTAAAGTGGAGACAATTTGTCCATGGACAACAATCCAAGGTGGATGTGTAGTGTATAAAGAGTTTTCATATGTTTTAAGCCACTATTACTTTGAGGATCATTTATTATAAAACATTCTATATGCTGTCTTTCCTGATGTGGTAACTGATAAGAGTCAACTTGACTGGGTGAAGGGATGCCCACACAGAACTAGTGAACAAGAATTCTAATTGTGTGTGCATGTGAGTGTTTCCAAAAGAGATGAGCATTTCAGTCAGCAGAATGAAAAATCATCCATCCTCATTGACATGGGCAGGTGTCTAAGTACAGCAGGGGATCTCTCTCTCTCCCTTTCCCTTCCCTTTTTTCCCCTTAATTTCCCTTCCCTCCCTCTCCCCCTCTTCTCTCCTCTCTCTGTCTCCATTTCTTTTCTCCCTGAACGGAGACATCCATTTCCCACTCTCAGATGCAGGAGCTCCTGTTCTTGAGTCTTTGGACCACTGAACACATACCAGTGGACCCATGGTTCTTAGGTCTTCAAAATCAGTGAATTGCATGAGCTTTCCTGGTTTTCCAGAGGTAAATGGTGGAACTGCTTGGCCTCTATTACTGTGACAGCTAAATCCATAATAAGCATCCTCACCAAATATCAATCATCTCTCCATCCACCCATCTACCTGCCTATATGTCTCTATATGTGTGTAAGCATATATCCTGTTTCTCTGAAAAACTCTGACTCACACTATATGGCTAAAATGATATTCTTATATGGATTAAGAGAATTTAGCCTATAGAGACTTCTAGAATAACATGTCTATGATTAATACCAGTTAATTAATATCAATTAATATCTGGTTTTAGAACCTCATCTGATCAGACTACTCAGTCAACCTTTGTAAAATCAATTTTCAAAAAATATTGAGTGGAAAGTGTATATTATTGACCAAGGAAGAAAAAGGGGAAAATGTATTTTTCTTTTTTATTAGCATGTATTAATTATATTAAAATAATGTGTTTCATTATGACTTTCTCATTCATATACAACGTACTTTGATTAGATTCACCTTTCCATTATCATCTCTTGTCCTCACCTAACCACTCCTACTGGCTTTTCTAGTCCCAGTATATGGGAGAAAAATGTTAACTCTCATCAAAGAACAGAAGAAGGTATTACCCCAGCGAGAGTTTAATTTCAACTAATAAACAAAGCATTTTCTAAACAGACCGCAATAAGTAAGACACGTTTAAGGAAGATACATTTACATATCCAAGGTTAATTATCTTATTTATTTTTCCACTAACAGTTTATATACAAACAATTTAATAAAAATACATATTCTTTTTCTTTTCCATACAAGCACACATTGGGCCTCCGCCACACATACACTGTACTTTTTAATTTTAATGGTATATAACTAACTTATGTAGCTATGATCCTTCTAGATAACGGACAAAAGATACCCTGAATGGATATATCATGATCTATGAGACTAACCATCTACTAATGGGCACTTAATTTACATCCGGTCTTTCTTTTTTAACTTTTTATTGATAGCTTTCACAATTATAGACCATAAACCATTATACTTCTCTCCCTCTCCCCTCTCCCCCATATTTCTTCCCCCTCTCAATTAGCCTCTGTTTTGTTTTGGTGTCATCATCTTTTCCTCTCATTATGTGTAGGTATTATCAGGCACTGTGAAATCATGAGCATCAAGGCCAATTTGTGTCTGGAAGCCAAGGTCAATTATCTTGAAGTAACCCAAAAAGTCATACAAATAACTAAAACCTCTAATCCTAAACATTAACAAACACATAAATTTAATCTTTACCATTATGATATAAGGAAATTGAAGATAAATCAGCTTAATCTTATTTGTCTTAAAGATTAAGATAGTGAATTATTTCCTGAATATAAAATATAGCCTTAAATTGCTAAATTTATATTTTATTTTGCAAACACATATCTCAGTTTTTTTTTTTAAGTATAAGAACATATATCTTGGAAAATAAGGAAGAGGCCTGCCACATTAGTTTCTTTTTTGAAGTTTAATGTCACTTATATTTAAAAGTATATTGGGAGGCAGTGGCTGCAGCTCAGTTGGTAAGGTGGTTTCCATGTAAGCATAAGGACCTGATTTTAATCCCCAGAACCCACATAAAAACAAGCTGAAGGCTGGAGAGATGGCTTAGTGGTTAAAGGCACTTCCTTATAAAGCCTGGTGGCCCAGATTCGATTCCAAAGTTCCCACAAAAAGCCAGACACACAGTCATGCCTGCATCTGGAGTGTGTTTATACTGGAAAGAGGCCCTGGCACACACTTCTCCTCTTTCTCTCTCACCTTGCAAATAAATATTAACAACAACAAAAAAGCTGAGTGTGGTGGTTTGTGCTTGTAATTCCAGGTTGGGGAAAGGGACACAGTCAGATGCCTGGAGTTCATGGGCCAGTAAGTCTAGCCTACCCAGCTAGCTCCAGGCTAATGAGAGGCTATGTCTCAAAAGAAGTAAAGACAGTGCTTGAGGAACAACACCTGAGGTTGCCCACTGGCTTCTACATGCCCACACACATATGTGTTCATGCACCCCCTCATATAACTGTACAAACATACAAGAACACACAAAAATGACATTGGACTTGTTAAGATGGTGGCGTGGTAGCCACACCAGAGCAACCTGGGGGGGGGGGCGTGAAATTCAACAGGAGGACATTACAATTCTAAATGCATATGCATCAAACACAGGTGCATCCAATTTCATTAAGCAAACACTACTAGACTTAACAACAAGCACAATTGTAGTGGGAGACTTCAGCACCCCCCCTCTCTAATTGACAGATCATTCCAGCAAAAAATAAACAGAGAAACATTTGGGCTAAATGACACTATAAAACCAATGGCCCTAACAGACATCTACAGAACTTTTCAACCAAATACCACAGAATTTACATTCTTTTCAGCAGCACATGGAACATTTTCTAAAATTGACCATATGTTAGGACATAAAGCAAATATTAACAAATTCAGAAAAATTGAAATAATTCCCTATACTCTATCTGATCACAAAGGAATTAAACTACAAATCAACAGCAAGAAAAACTATAGACCATACACAAACTCCTGAAAACTAAACAGTACACTACTGAATGATGAATGGGTTATTGAAGAAAGCAAGAAGGAAATAAAAAAATTCACAGACTAAAATGATAATGAAAACACAACATACCAAAACCTTTGGGACACAATGAAGGCAGTCCTAAGAAGGGAAATTTAAGCTTTAAGTGCCTATATTAAGAAATTAGAAAGGTAGCAAGTAAACAACTCAATACTTTACCTTAAGGCCTTGGAAAAAGAAAGCGGTGGCAAACCAAAAATCAGTAGATGGGGAAGAAATAATAAAGATTAGGGCAGAAATTAATGAAATAGAAACAAACAAAAAATAACAATACAAAGAATCAATGAAAGGAAGAACTGGTACTTTGAAAGAATAAACAAGACCAAAAGAAAGAAAATACAGATTAATAAAATTAGAGATTAAAAAGGCACCATATTGCAACAGATAGCAACATACTTTGAGAACATATACTCCATCAAGTTTGAAAACCTGAACAAAATAGATGATTATGCAGATACATATGACCTACCAAAACTAAATCAAGATGAGATAAATAATTTAAAACAATTATAACAAACACTGAAATCCAAATAATTATAAAAAATCTTCCAACTAAAAATGTCCAGGCCTAGATGGGTTTACTGGTGAATTCTACCAGACCTTCACTAAGAGATAACAACAATACTTCTTAAACTTTTCTATAAAATAAAAAAGGAAAGAATACTACCAAACTCCTTGTACATAGCCTGACATCAAGACCAGACAAAGACAGAATAAAAAAAGAAAACTACAGATCAATATCCTTAATGAACATAGATGCAAAAATTCTTTAAAAATCCTGGCAAAAAGAATACATCAAAAAGATCATTCACTCTTACTAGGTAGGGTTTAGCCCAAAGAAGCACAGAAGGTTCAATATATGCAAGTCAATAAATGTAATAAACTATATAAATGGACTAAAGGACAAAATTCATATGAAAAATAGATGCAGAAAAGGCATTTGACATAATCCAACATCCTTTCATAGTAAAAGTCCTAAAGAAACTGGGAATAGAAGGAACATATCTCATAATAAAGGCCATTTATGAGAAATCTATAGCCAACATTATACTAAATGGGGAAAAACATGAAGCATTCCAAGTAAACTCAAAAACAAGTCAAGGGTTTCCATTGTCCCCACTTTTATTTAACATTGCACTGGAAGTCTTAGCTATAACAATACGGCAAGAGACACAAATCAAAGGCGTATAAATCAGAAAAGAAGAGATAAAATTATCATTATTTGCAGATGATATGATTCTACACATTAGGGACTCTTCCAGCAAACTGATAGAGCTGATAAACACTTTTAGCAACATAGCAGGATATAAAACTAACACACAGAAATCAGTAGCCTTCCTATATACTAACAACAAACAGACTGAGGATGAAATCAGGAAAATCCCCATTCACAAGTGCCTTAAAAAAAAGTACCTTGGAATAAACATATCCAAGGAAGTGAAGGATCTCTACAATGAAAGCTTTAAAACACTCAAGAGAGAAATTACAGAAGACACTATGAAATGGAAAGACACCCCATGTTTCCATGATGGGAAGAATCAATACTATGAAAATGTCAATCTTACCAAAAGCAATATACATATTTAATGCAATCCCCATCAAAATTCCAATGACATTCTTCACCAAAATAGAAAAATTTAAAAAAAAATCCAACAATTCATGGATATACTGCACCCATCAAACTGTCCTCTACATATTTGCATTATGTCCATACATTAGTGCTGTTCTCAATTTTGGCCAGAGAAGCTTCTTTTCACAGATGGCAGTGACCACTGGGGAGACCCAAAACTCATCAAAGAAATGAGGATACATGACTGTTGAGTGCTCAGTGCTAAATAAGACATCTCTATCACCTCCAAGGCTCAGCGAACATTGTAAAAAAGGGGATGTAAGAATGTAAGAACCAAAGGATGGGGAGGAGTGCTTTGGAATGCTCCTTCCCAGACATCATGTGGTCATTGCACTCAGTGACCATTGTGATCTGTGTAATATTTGGCTCATCAACATTCCACCATGGATGGTGGAGGGTGTCAAAGAAAAAGAAAAGACATCAAATTGGAAGAGGGACTAGTTGGAAAGAAGGTGGTTCATGGAAGGAGGATGGGGGAGGAGACTAGAGAAGGCAATGAAAGAGTATTATGATCAAAACACACTATGTACAGTTATGGAAACTGTCACTAAAAAGATATTTGGAAAAAATGTATACTGGGGACCATTTAATGATTTTCTACTATTTTCTCTTTTATTTAATGAATCAATTACTACTACATTTCTGTTGAAATAATTCTGAAAATAGAATCATTCAATGGTTGATTTCTAAAACCTTATTAAACTTGTTATATTGCTTCAGAAAAAAGATGCATAAAGTCATTAGTGCAGATAACAGTGGTCCTCCCATATGTACAGAATGAATTACTCCCCTCTGCTCTCCTTGAGAGCACCCTGCATCTGAGCTGAGTAAATGGGACTCGCGTACTGGAAGAGCTGAGTGTCCCACATCCCTGCTGCTTCACACACCAGATGGTGAGCACTGGAATGTGATGAATCTCACCAAGAATTCCAAAGCAAATGTGCTCAAGGGAAACAAATGACACATCAATATTCACTACACACAAGATTTGCTGTGACTTTCTCAATGATTTGGTATGGGCCAATAGGTAAATCTCAACTTCAGATATTTCTAGAAAAGCCCTAAATACATTGCACATTTTGTACTATACATTTTTTGTGAAAGTTGTCCGCATTGATAATTAAAAACTTCAAATATCAATGAACTCACAAACACTGATGATGCTTTCATCCTGCGATATCAAACTCAGCTAAGATTTAATTCTGAATATAAAATAAACTAAAACATCCACCCCATTAGTATGAGAATTTGTTTGCTTTACTAAATGAAATTATATTTATAATAAAGAACTGATTTAAAATAAATTTCTTTATTACCTATGACCACTTTGGTTTGAATGCCTATTCTATATACCTAGGATTGGGTAGAAATTTCTCAGCATAAATGGAGTCATGAGTAGCGATGTTTGAGAAGCCTGACTTATGCATATATGTGCTATATCATACAGTACAAATCAATCCAGCTGGCATGACTATTCAGTTCCCTCACTCAATAAAATCATGCGTAGTCATCAGCAGCATGAGTAAGTTGTAGGACACTTCAAGGCAGGACTATTGAATGCAGAGTGATGAAGCTCCCTGAAGATGAGTGCACACAAAAGGGTTGTGTGCTAATGGATTCAGGTAACTGGAAATCAGAATTGAGTCTGCCTGACAGGGAGTCTCCCCTCAAGAGCATGGAGATGCAGTAGTTAGTCAGTGGGTGGAACAGTTATCTTCTGGTTCCTGGGACAAAACACCCGACCAGAAGCAGCTTATGGGAGGAAGGGTTCATTCCAGGCTTATCATTCCTAGGAAAAGCTTCATCCTGGCAGGGAAAAGCCACCAGCTCACATGGCACTCCCACAGCACAGGGAACAGCAAGCATGAGCCGGCTCTGCACACACAGCAGGCTGGACTCAAGATCCACCTGAGAGACAAGCCTCCAGAAGGGCTCTGCTTGCTGGGGACCAAGCATAAAGCTGAATTACAAACCCCTGAACACCTGAGGGCTATGGGAAACCTTCACATTCAAACCACCACAGTGGGTTCATCTCTGGTTAGCTGGGGATGATCCCAAGGAAAAGAAATAGCTCTCTAACTTAGTATTATACTTGCCTAACTAGCTCCAATTTTAAACAAATGGAAGTATTTTAAGACAGGTCCAGAAATATAATATATAAACATATGTTAACATATTGTTAAAAACAATCTTCATGGGCTTGACCCATGGTTCAAACATCTTATTTCTAAGATGCATTATATTGTAGGACACAGTTGACTCAATCATAGCATTTCAAGGGACAAAAAAAAGCAAACATAACAACATTAATATTACATTTTAATTGTAGTTCATACTCTGGTTTCTCAATCATTGAGCATGAGAATAAAGGAAATCCAATAAAGATTAATCATTATCATAAGAAAAAGGAAACACCTGCTTTCACTTTCCTGACAGTCACTGTCAGTTACAGGAGAAGACCTATTCTACTTGAGAACACGGCCTCAGTGAGCTCTGATGGGCTTGCCTCCAGCTCTGCAGTGCCAGGGTGCCACGGGCCATTGCTCTTCCACAGCCCTTTGGAAGTCTTACAACTAACTCCCAGTGGGCCCTGCACCCTCCCTCATGGGCTGGCTTTCTATAGGGTTGGCCTTCTTCTTCAGTCAGGACATTTCTGATGACAAAATACATAAAAATTGGACCTACTTGGTGAAGAAACTATTACACAGGAAAATATTCTTCCATGATGGAGACAAGTGATGACTTCTGATCCCAAACAGGTTCAACCATCCCACACACATTGAGTCCTTCCAATGCTGCTCTATGACTGATGGATTAATCATTCGGTATAAGAAAACCATAAATTCATAGAGTTCCACAAAGTTTGCCTAACAGTCTTCATACAGGGTAATTGAAAGCCTCAATAATATCTGAATAGAAATGTGCAAACTCGTTTAGAGCTCCATACAAACCAGCCCACAGCAGACAGTTCACCACTCAGTCCTGTCTGCTCAAGTGCTCTTGGGTGCTAAACTTCAGCATGCTGGCTAAAGAGAAAAGAAGGTAGGCCCATGAGACATGCAACACATTCACTGATCACCCGTGCTCAAGAAGTACACTATGATGGAGGAAACAGGTGAACCTAGGATAGGCTAGAAGAAATAGGCTCTGGTTGTTTCTGTTAGGGGGTTTTGCCCAGGCTAGTCTGGCCCTCACTCCTAACCCAGGCTGGCCTTGAACTCACAATGATTCTCCTGCCTCAGACTCCCAAGTGTTGGGATTAGAGGCATGAGACACCATGTCCAATTTATTTGTCCAATGTTCTTTTGAAAGCTGCTTTCCAGAAATCTGAAGGGCCTGGGAAAGAATATAGCAGGAAATGCATAAGTGGTTACTGATAAAACTGAGAATAAACAAAACAAGAGTAGTAATGCCCTGGGGAACTTATGAGGGCCACAGGGCTGTTTCTGAGACCTCATGGGCCCAGCCACCAAAATGACCCGTAATCACCAGTGGGAAACAAGAAGTCTATTGGCACAACACTTGATGCTTACACCTCTGTACACCTCTGTGAGCCAGTTTCCAGTGGATTTCATGTCTATACTGTGTGACCTGCAGGACTGACAGCACTTCAAGCCAGAGGGCTTTATGCAGAAGAAATGCATGCAGGGAAGACTCGGGACAAATAAGTGAAGCCTTGTGTGCCAAGCTCTCTGACACAGGGTTAGACAAACACGATACATCACTGTCAAAGCAAGTGTGGACATGATTCCTGCACAAACACCAGATGGTGAGATGATATGGCCATTCTCTGAAATGCTGGGTGCTTTCTTGTAAGTTCCCAGTCACACCAAGTAAAATGAGTTATGAGGTTTCAGAGGGCTGAATATGAGAGACCAAGCAGAAAACTTAAGATCTCATTCAGCTCGATTCTTCAAGGTGGCACTTTCTCAGGAAGAGCCAATGAATTCTTGATGCGACTTTACTAAATTAAAAGCTACCAAACTCAAACAGGAACAGTCATTCTGATTCATCTGCCTTTTCAGTTTACTGACAGACCAGGTTCAGACACAAAGCTTCTACTGTGAATACTCCAGGTATCAGTAATCTATTCAGTTGGCAGGATGATAAAATAAATAGAGTCATCATAAAGCTACAACAAACATGTTACGAATAAAAATTCAAATTTGTATTTCCTCCCCAATAGTAAAATTATGTACAGTAGATTTCAGAATAACACTTCCTTTTGGAGAATCAATATTCCCCAAATATCAGTGCTTTCCAGCACTTTATTATAAACTATGCAATTTATAGCTATTCATTGCAAGTTGGGAACTTTTTAATTTAGTAAAGTGGCATCAAGAGCAAACGTCTTATTTCAGATCAACAAATGCTCGTGAATGTGTGTGCAAAGCTTTCCAGAGGAGCAAGCAGGAGTCTTGGGGACAGCATGCCAGCTGCCCGGGAAACTAGGCCTTCTTCATACCCAGACCAACAGCAGCTTCAACATGGAACAGAAATTATCTACACACACAGGAGTGACATGATATTTGATGTGACTTTTAACAAAGTATCTACTTAAAACAGGAACAAACCAACTGTCATAGGAAAGATTCATTCTATGTCAGGGCATCATTTCTGTACAGTATCTGAGCTGTAAGTATCTAATAAGTCATATTTTAGTGAACAATCTCTGTGCTTTCTGTGATGGGACTCAATGGTAATCCTTGTGACCTCCTAACGATGTCAGTCCTTCTCACAAAGTCCACCAGGGCAGAGGGGATAAGAGATTGATTTGATGGTACTTTTGAGGAAGACACAAAAATTAGGCAAGAAAACTGATTTAATCTCATGTGTGGATGGCTTCACAAATAAATAACAACTCATATCCAGCCATAATTAATATTTACCGATGTCAGTAGGAAAGGTGGAGTTAAGACCTCTAAGAATCTCCTACACGAACACAATGGGGCCAGTGCCAAAAATTGCCAATCAACTTTCAGAACTCTGTAAATTAGGTTTTTTTTGTTCTTGGCATGTTTGTGTGTGTATGGTGTGTGTGTAGGTACATGTGCATGTGTGTGTACTTGTGTGTGGAGATGAGAGGTTGACATTGTGTGTCTTCCTCAATTCTACTCCAATGAGGCGGGTGTCTCACTTGAACCCAGAGCTCACCAACTCAGGCAGTGTAGGAGCCCACTTGCTCCAGGGATCGCTTGTCTCTACCTCCTGAGTGCTGCCTACCTGGCATTTATGTGGCTGCTGGGAATCCTGATCTTCAATCCTAGTGCTTTCATAGTAACCTCTTGATCCACTGATCCATTTCTCCAGCCCCCAAACAGCGGAAATAAAGTAAAGGATTGCAGTAATCTAAGAAGTCTTTAACTCTGAGTCCTATCTCCAGGCTTAATCTGGGAAGTCTTTATTCATGGAAGATGCACAAGAACAAGCTTGGAAGTCTTTTAAAACCTTCTCCATTCTTAGCACCTCCACCTTGGCTCCATGGTAGCCTTGAAGAGCAGTATCCTTCAATCAGGGGAAGCACCAATCAGCTGTCAGCCACTGGAAGGGGCACAACAGAGCTGGGCCTTCTTCCAAGTCCATTCCCAGAGACCAGTCATTATCTGGCCTGTCCGGGTATGCAAAAGCTGGCTTGTTTAATGTGACCTGGCACTCACACAGTGTGAAGAGCCTTTTGTCTGTGGGCATTTGTCAAAATAAAACAATAATCAGTTGCAAGAGTTTAGCATCATGGCTGCCTGAGGCTCTAAAGAACAGTTGGGGCAAACAAAAATCAAACCAAAAGGCTCATAAGAAAAAACAGAAGTGATGATATTAACGGGAGACTTGAAAAACATTGACAGTGAATCTAGAAGGCCATGTGTGTGTGTGTGTGTGTGTGTGTGTGTGTGTGTGTGTGTGTGTGTGTGTAGGTTGTGCACATGCTCAGTACAGCCTTGAGAAGGGGCTAGGACCTCACCTTTGGCTAAGCTGAGACTGTGCATGAAGAGGAAGAGAAAGCAGGGGCGGAATGATAAACCACAGTCTAAACGCTGAAGGCATAGTGTGCGGTATAACTAAGATTTACTGGCTCAATTGGGAGCTGGCCCCTAACTTAACCAGGCTTAGACCTCATGGGTCACAGATGGCAAAACTCAGTAAGTCAGGGAGCAAACAAACAAACAAAAAACAAACAAACAAACAAAAAACCTGAGGAGGGGAGGAGAACCTGATTTCCAGAGCTAATGCCTTGTTTATTTGCAATGTCCAGTCTTCAATAGCACACAATAACACACAACTCTCTAAGTAAAGATGAATATCAGGCCTGCACACCAGGAGAAAGGCAATCAACAGGCATTGTGACTGAGAAAAGAAAGGAATTAAACTCACTAGACAATAACTTTAAATTAGCATTTTCAAAGGAAGAACTGAAGGAAAATATTTCTAAAGTTCTAAAGAAAAGTAGGAGAATAATGTCTCACTAATTAAAAGAATCATGAATGAGATAGAAATTACAAAAAAAGAAGCAGGGGAAATTGTGGGATCAAATGCACTTAAATGTCACTGTGATTTTGCAGCACATTCAGGAAGCTCAGACAGGTCACCTGAGATTGCTGCAGATTTTCACCTTGTCTTTGTTTTGTAACCAGAAAAAAACAGGGACAGGGAAAAGAGGCATGACTAAGACAAAGGTGATTTATTGAGAAAAAGGTAGGACAAGGATTTCATCAAATATCTCGAGAAAGGGAAAAATAAAGGAAAACTTGGGTTTTTTTCAGTTAGAACGCAGAAATGAAAGTAGGCTCAGCAGTGAGAGTTTGTAAGCAACTAGAGGAAGAGGAGCTTTCATCAAGTGGAAAAAATGATTCCTACACCTCCTTAGCATGTCTATGGGTGAGGAGTGATCACCTGAACAGGCTTAGTTATAACTCTTAAGGAAGAGGACCATAATCTTAGTTTGGAGTAATGTCCAAACTAAGATTGGAAAGTCCTCCCCACCCAGGGCTAGAGGTAAAACCCAAATGAGCATAACCTTAGCAAAAGTCCTCATACTGCCATCCTTTCTTTCTCCTTCCATGTGCTATTTCAATCCTAAGGAGGAGCAATTGTGATGCTTTCCTTTCTAATTCTACCAGGGCAAAAAAGAGTTTGGGTGGGTCCTTCAATGACCTCCAGCCTAATGTCCAGGTACCCATCAAGATCACTTACTTGAGAGAAAGAAAAAAAAAGACACTATCAAACACACAAGCATGCACACTATGGGAATGTGAGAGTTTAGGAGTGAGACCCCACACAAGGTTGCCAAGCTCCTCTTTTGACCCGTCCCCAGTCAGAGCTTGCCACTATTAAGTTTGCCTTGCTTCTTAATAGGTTCAAAAATGGTATTGTTAATTCTTGCTTCTTAAACATACATGTACTTCTTCCGGTGCCTTTATTTTTTTAAACATATATGTACTTTCTGATGCTTTTTTTTTTCTTCTAAAATTCACACCCCAGTACCCTAACAGCAGTTAGGGTTATTTCTTCAGAGGGGGGGATTGTGACGGTCACATGTCTGTAGGGACCATCCCTCCCCTTCAAGCCCCTCCCCTTGAATGGGAGGTGTCTAGTTAGAGCTACAACCTAGGTGCTAAAACTGATTGGTCAGATATGAACCAATCAGCTGTCCCTTTAACTCACCTGGGGAGGACTTAAAACTAGCTTCCCTAGAGGAAGTAGGCCCCTCTTCCCCCACATGGCAATGGAGTAGGACTGCTAACCCAGGCCTCAGTGAGGTAAGGCCTGTACCCCTACCCCAGTAGGGGGGCAGGCACCAGACCTTTTCTCTCATGAACCTCTCTTTCTCATAAAGGGAGCTTTCTGTTATCTTTTCTTGGGCTGTTTATCTAACTAAATAATATAAGCTCTGTGAACTCTCTGACACGTGTTTTCCCCACACTGGTGGCAGGAAAACTATAACTTCCCACATGATAACTGGGAAATTTCCCCATCCAACTCCCTTTTTCCTAATCTACTAAATTAGAATAAATGTGTAATTAAAGTTTAATTCTGTCCCTGTGTACAATTCTTTGGCATTAGAGGACAAGAACTCGGAGTAGGAGGAGGGGGAAGGGAGGATTCCAAAACTCCCCCCCCCCTGTTGCTTACAAATATTAAGTATCAGCAACCCGTATCAGGAACATGAGGAAAGGAACTGAAGAAAAGTCCAGGGATCTAGGGACTCTAAGCAGGACAGACATAAAGGGATCCATATCCAGCACACCACCCTCCAGGGCTGCAGGGCAGAGAGAAAACAGACAGCAGTGAGAGAGAAGCAGCTGCTGAGACACTGGAGCCCAGGGGGATTAACTGTGGATTTCCTTTTTTTTTTTTTTTTTCCTTTTCTAAACACCATTGTTTTCTCTTTGAATCTTCTCTTTCTTGTTTTAAAATTTGAGAGAAAGAGAGAAAAAGAGACAGAGAATGTGTGTGCACACAAGAGAAAAAATGGGCATATAGGACCTGTTACCATTGCACACAAACTCTAGACACATGCACCACTTTAGGCATATGGCTTTATGTGGGTACTGGGGACACATAAACAGAAGACTCTCAAACCAAGAATTTTATGTCCACAGATACACCCCTCAAAAATGAAGAAAAGACATTATTATTAGACCATCAAAAACTGAGGATTTGTTGCTAACAGACAAGTTTCCAAAAAATACTAAATGGAGATATTAGGTTAAAATGAAAGGACACTGGAGAGAAACCCAAAACTAGAAAAAATAAAAGGCATATTAGGACAGTATCAGTGTATTTGGTAATACCTGATTTTATCTTGTCTGATTTAAATTACAACTGCATAGCGCATTAACTATAGGTCTATGTTGATGGGCCAACATTACACAAAAATGTAAGATCTGAGGCAACAGCACAAAGGGCAGTGGGAAAGGCAAGAGAATTAGGAGCAACATTTAGATTGATGTAAATTAACATGTTTAAGCAATCCTTAAGGGAAGCACACATTACCAAAAGAAACAACAGAAAAAAATGTTTCACTAAAGAGTATGTATTTGCCACAAAAGGAGTTTGTCAGAGGTGGAATTTTGACTCAAAATAAAGTCCTAACCTCTACTGGCTGTCAATGTGATTTTCTTTGCAAGAAAGATGTTTTTTTGATGTAATCAAGTTAAAAAGAAGTCGTGTTGAATTAGAATGGGCTCCGAGGCAATGGACATGCATAAGAAGTGAACGTCTGGTTCACAGACAGAGAGAAGCAGCCCGTGAAGACTGGGATGGAGACCGACATGATCTATGCCAAGATTCTGCAACCTGAAGTCAGGAGAGGTAAAGAGACTGCCTCAGGGCCACCGATGTGTCATAGTTTGAATGGATGGCCCCACAGACTGTTTTATTAAAACTGAGCCCTAGCAGGCAGATCCCTGCTACAGGGGGCATGTCACTGGGCCCGGATTCTAGAGTTGAGCCCTAAGATGTGTGGATAGCAGTTTATAGAGTTCTGGCTGTTCCTGCTTTGGGGTGTTTGCTGGATATTTGGTGGTGTCTCTCCACTATGATGGTGTTCTGGAATAAACCCTCCTCCCATAAGCTGCTTCTCTGTTTGCTTGTTCAGCAACGAGAAGCTGACTACAACAAAGGGAACTCACTAACCCTGTACTTAGCTTATGTTGAGACTTTCACCCTCTAAAACTGTGAAAGACTTCATTTCAGGCTCTTGTTTCTTATTTGTCCATATAACAAAGCTTTTAGTTAAAATTTTAAAAATCACTACAGTATTTTTGTGAGAGATGACTAAAAAGCATGTCTCAAAGGAGGTTTCTCCACTGTCTAGAACATCCGTGTACAAGAGTGACTCACAAGTGAAACACATACAAGACAACCAATCCCAAACTCTTTCCAAAACTGGAGACTGGGGACAAAGAAGAGGTTACCTCGACATCCAGGACACATAGCTGGAAAAGCTAATAATCTAAACTTTGAGCCATCCAACCATTCTGAAAGCAGTTATTAAGTAACTGTGTACTGCATACACAGGTGCTGACATGCACAGAGCAATAGAATAGCATCTCCCTGAAGATGACACCAGCCTTATGAGATTCACAGGGAAGAACAGATAGATAGGTGCATCTGGAGAAGCAGGCCTGAGGTCTGTTGGAGAGTCTAAGGAAGCTTCAAGAGAAGAAGAGTAGACTGCATTTCAGGGTCAGAAGAGATTAGAAACCAGGCGATCTAGCCAGGTATATAGCCTTACTAACCCCGGGCTTCTCCATCCAGGCCATGAACCAGCTCAGGTAAAAAGAAAGAGATGGTATTTAGACAGCAATCTGCACACTGTCCTAAAGACACCACTCACTCAGTAAATGGCACCGGTTCTGTTGTTCTTATTCAGTCTTGGATAACAGTCACTGGTACTGTTGGTACCATTGTATCACTGTAACTGGTCTCACCACACTCTTGCTGGACTCATGTGCATTATGGTGTCTAAATCAGTACAAAATCATTTGTGTTTGTGGGAGAGACTCACAGTGTTGTTAAATGAATGATCAAATGCTTGACTTTTCATATGGTCAGAGTTCACTGAAGAGTATGTCAGGATTATTTCAAGAATAGTTTCAACAGGAAAGCAAACATAGGGGAAATAGTTCCTATTTGACAGTTGAAGGCCAATACATTAGTCAACACTCATTGCAGCAAATATGTGTCTGATTAATGCATTTCTATAAACTGTCAACTTATGAAATGGGAAGAGATGAAGTGAAAATCTCAGGAGTGCTCATTTTTATTTTAAATATATATCTAGGTTCTATGGGTGGCATTACAGAGGACCAAAGGGACAGGAGGGAGAAATAATGACATTCTCAAGGAGCTTATCTTCAGCCTACAGGAAAGGGAGAGACTTGAAGATATGGTAAAATATTTCAAATCCATTGTTTTCCCTATTGTTACTATTACCATATGTAAATATAGTACTGAGTACATTCAGAGTGACATTTCTTCAGTTCTATAGTATTTCCCTTATATTTATGTTTATCTCTTTGCCAGTTATGTCATTTAAATGAGTATCTTATTAAAAGCAGTAAGTTAAAAATGGGTCTATAAATGTTCCACAAAGACATTTTACTTCTTGTCTCCCTCCCCCCAATAATGATCAAGTGTTGTTTCTTCTCTTTAGTATTTATTCAGTGTCTATATAGAAAATACCAAGCAGAATGCTAGATTCCTGAGGAAACCTTCCATTCCTATGTAGAGCAGATAAAAATATATTCTCCATGTGTCTACTTTTCCACACCATACTTTGAAATAATAGCAATTGGAGTTTTCCTTTAAGTATTTTTCCCTTTAAACTATTCAATGAAACAAAGAAAAAGAAAAAAGCTCTTTGGAGTGATTAAAAAAAAAAAAAAAAGCTCGAGAGTCAGGTGAATGTGAGGTGAACAGACGAAGGAGCAAAACAGCCCAGTGAAGTGCTCTGTAATTAAAGTCTGTCTTGTGAAGCATCTTCCAGACACACGAGAAGGCTGAGTCCTACCAATACAATTCTCAAGAAAGCCTCACTCTGAGGGTATTAACGCTCAGAGTAGTTATTTCAAGAGCAAGTTCCTTTTATCCCTACAGTTAAAAAAAAAAAAAAAAAAGCACCACTTTCCTTCTCAGACTTTTCTCTATTTTCCTCTCGTTGCCCATCACCCTTCTCTTTTTTACTGGGGTGTTCTCCCGAGCACTCTTGAGGCAGGTCAAGTAATTTCCACGGAGTGGTGAAATCCCAGTAGGACGGAATGAAGGATAAAGGTGTTATTTAGCAGGGCCCGAATGTCTCCAGCCATGGGCTCCCTTCTGGACAGTCCTGGGGACCATGTGAGCCTTCTGCAGGTCTATAGTCTGTGTCACACAGGATGTATTTGTGGAGTGACCTGGTCTGGACCTACCCCCAGGGCAGGATGAGCAGGCCTTGTCCCAGTGATAGGAATTTGAAAGTGTCTGCTTCCAAATGGCCTGGTTCTTTAATGCAAGGGAACTTTTGTTGGGCTATTTTGCATGTTCTTTTCCCTACATGAGGTATATCAGCCTGGTCACCCTGCTTTTACACATGAAAATGCCGCTTCTTCCGAGATGCACTGGCACCTGGAAGCTCATCTTCACTGCATCTTCTGGTCACAGTGCTACAACTTCACAACTTCAGGGCTGCAGCGTAGGCTCTACAGCTGTTTCATGGAAAGGTCCTTCTTTTATCTGTTCCTATACTTGCTGAGAACTACTGGCTGGGATAATTCAGTGATAGTTATGACAAGGACTTTATCTCAAGAAGGTGACAGTGTAGGAAGGAAGGAAGGCCAACATTAGATCTTTTAAAGCAAGGATTGAAAAAAATACAATTTTGTGACAATCAACATAGAGCTGGAAATGAAGCTGATTTGTAGAGCTCTTGCAAGGTATGCATGAAGTTCCCACATCACCAAAAATACATAATTTTAAAAAAATCCAAGAGAACTCTTCATCACTCCATGGGCGTGAACTACCTGTGGTTTTCCAGGAAGAGTGAAAGGTGACACTTCATTCTCCTGATAATTCTTAGGTCCTCTAGAAAGTTTTCTGGGAGACCAACAACTCTCACTGCTTTTAATGGGTAGCAGCAGGATCTGCAGTGAACGCAGCATTTGCTGCTACAATCTTTCCGTCAATTAAAATGCTGAGTTGATTCCAAGACATACTTGGTTCATCACCTCAGAGCTGACGTGTGAATTTTGCTTCTGTGCTTCATCCCTCCTAGAACTTCTCTGTCTCTAGCTACTTTACATGCCTGGAATTCACATCAACTTTTTTTTCATCCCCAACCCAGAGAAACTGGCATGCTATCATCGTGAAAACGTTGCTGGTCTTCATGATGTACACCTCACATTTATTACAGATACAGCAAGACTGTCGCTCCTCTTAGCATATTTAATTTTCCTCCCCAAATCACTTGCTTTTCCAAGTGTTGAGTCAAAGTGTTAAGTAAAAGTTGACATGCTGGTGACTCATTTTAACACAGCAAATCATATTCGCCAAAGTACCAAACTGAACATAAAAATCACATACCATCTCCAGAGCGAGCGAGCTAGGAAGATGCAAAGAATAAAACTGAAACTGATAAACTTTTCATCATATATTCAATTACTAGTCTCTTATCAGCTTTTGAGCAATATCTAAAATATGTTACTGACATCATTGTAGCTATTCAACAAAACCTCAACAGGTGTAGTTCTAAAACCAAGTCAGCATTTATTCACTAAAATTTGGAAACTATACTTGTTTTTAGCTTTTTAGAATACCATTTTTTTTCTACAAACATAATGCAAAGGACATCATTCACTGAAAATATAGGAGAGCTGTTTTCCACACTTTACATGTCACTTTCTAGAACATTTAGATTTTAGGTCCATACATCTCTACCTAAGATAAACATTTCCAAAACAATAATCACAGATCCTGAAATGTTCTTTTTTCACTAAAACAGTTGCTTCTTTGTCCACATTTTTTGCTCAGGTTTATTGTGGCAATTTCCATCTGTTCTTTCTAAATATGTCCATTACTTAAGAGTAAATAACTGTTTGAGAGATGACAGTGAAAGCAGGGTCTCAAGCCTCCTCCTCCTTTGTTCACAGGGACCACAGTGGGAGAGCACCAAGTTCCAGGCTCTTTTGACTCCACTTGGCCCCTAAATGTCTCCAAAAATTAACATCCTCAAACTTAAGGCACAGTATGAATATTGACAGTTAAAGTTCAGATATCACAACACTGACTGTCAGTTACAAAATTAATATAGCATATTAGCAGTTGTCAAGAAGGAAGTGCGTGAAATTCATGTACCGAGAAACGGAAGGACCACAAAATCAGCAACAGAGAACCATGGCAAGGTGGCAAGTACTGAACTTTGGGTCTCACTCTAGCCCAGGCTAAACTGAAACACAATTCTGTAGACCCAGGTGGCCTCGAACTCACAGCGATCTTCCTACCTCAGCCTTCTGAATGCTGTGATTAAAGGCACGAGCCATCACGCCCAGCTCAGTACTGAACATTTTAAAAAAATATTTATTTATTTGCAAGGAGAAAGAGAGAAGGAACATGGTCAAGCTAGAGCCTCTATCCACTGCAAATGAACTCCAGTTGTATACGCCACTTTGAGCATCTGGCTTTATGTGGGTATTGGTGAATTAAACTCAGATCATTAGGCTTTATAGGCAAGCACATTAACCGCTGAGCCATCACTTCAGTCCAGTACTGAGCATTTTAAGCAACATTAAATAATAATGAGAGAACAAAACAAATGGTAGAAGTTGAGAGAGAAAGGGATTCAAAAGTCTCACTCTGTCAGTCATGTGTGACTATAACCACATGAGAATGGCTTTCAGTGAGTGCGTCATGATCCGGGTCTGCCTCATGGTCTGTACTGGCGAGTACCTGTGTCAAAATGGAAATGGGGTGTTTTCCTTACCTCCAGATGTTCTAAGATATAGGGTGGATTTGTCATGCCCAGCCTCAGCATGGCTCCCTCAGGAATCACCTCCACCAGCTTCCACAGGAGTGTGGGCAGATCAGTGCCGATGTCTCTGCCATAGGCCCCCGTGTCTTCACTGGTCAACCATATCTCACAAACACCCTCTGTGAATCAAAGGGAGCAATTAACAAATCTGGTGCAGAGCAGTTTCCTTCATTAGACAGCTGCTTCCCTCCTTACGGAGTAGTGATCAACACTAATGTAGGCAGTCTGGGCATTCATTTGCAGAGAAGCAGCTAATCCATGGTGGTGGTGGGTCATTAAGTTCATTTTATGAACACCAGCATGTTACCATGCTGCTGTAAATTATCAGTGCATCCTATGAAGTGATTAACTTGCACAACCAAACATTTCAACCCTACTTCCTCCAAAGCATTTTGATCACATCTGGAGCTTCAGTCAGAGATCACCTGTTTCATTGAACACCACGGGCCTCAGATCAGAATACGGACTGTCAGTAGTGAACTCACTAATCTGTCACCAACCCAAGGAAGAAAGTGTCAAGGGTAGTTAAGGATTAACTCACAAATGATTAATTAAAAGGAATCCATTTTTTCCTGTAGTAGCAACTCTAATCTGTCTCCTTCATTTGATTAAAACTATTCATTTGATTGCCACATTCAGAGTGAGCTGCTGCACCAGCTAAGGGGCTGTGCCTATCTATCTGATTACAGCTCGCACCCTATTTTCCATCAGTCAGACTGTAGGAATGTATGTTACAGCTTAGCTGGGTGCCATGGGGCATGCAAATAGTCCCAGCACTTGGGTGACTAAGGCAGGAGTGTTACTATAGGTTCAATGTCTGCCTGAGCTTCAGAGTGAGGTCCAGGCCAGTCTGGTCTATAATGAGACCTTGCTTCAAACAAAACAAAACAACTCTAGTTTGATAGAAAAATCAAGAGGAAAGGCTTTGCATCACCTTATTCTACTAACTATGAATGAGGTACTGAGAAAATGAGTCAGTTGGTGACTTCCTGGTACTGAGATAACATCCTAACTGAGTACTAACTGAGGTGACTGCCTGACACTGAGTAGATGCCTGTCTGGCACTAAAATAAGTGACTAAAGTCAGCAAAGGCTTATTATTTCTGAAAATTATGTACTTAAACTGAATATATATTTTCATAGCATTACTGATTGTCTAATATTAAACATCCCCAACTTTTTTCGAAACTTTTAAATTATCTTTTGTTCTCAATGCTGTTATCAGTGATTCTATACTTCTGGAAATGATTCTTCAAAGAAATTCTCCTGGCACCTTCTAAGTTCCGTAATTTCATAGACCTCAATAAATGGAATGTTCTTCTATTTCAAAATGGGTTGAACTTAGTGGTTTTACCTTGATTTTCATATGCTACATGCCAGCAGACACTGCACTCATAAAACTCACAACTTTCTTCTGAGATAAGAGTCTCATGTAGTCCAGACTTGTCAGGAACTCAGTTTGTAGCCCAGGCTGGCTCACCCTCATGAGGATCCTCTCTCTTGCCTTAGCCTTCCAGAGTGCTAGCACTTCTAGTATGTGGCACTATGCCTGGCTTGCTTCATACACCTTTTTTTTTTTCTTAATTATCACAAAATCCACCCCAGGAAGAAAGCTAAGTAACAACATAAACAGATTTGACAACATTCTGAAAGGGGTTATAAAAACACGACATTTTCCATGATCTTCCAGTTAAGGGCATTTCAGCAACACAATGTGGTTATTTAAAATAAACAGAATAATTTTAATTTATAACTTTTTCCATCCAAATGGCTCCATGGTATGTATGCCTTATGTGCAGCATGATTCCTGGAATGGTGCCCTTCTGTGGCTGGATGAATACAGAAGGGGGGAAAATCACTGTGAATAGGATGAAAATAACATCATAGAGAAAACGGCAGTTGGCTCTTCAAATTGCACAGGTGGGGACCAACACCCCCCCTGATCAGCTGGAACTCCCAACTGAATTACACACAGTGGAAGCAGCAGGGTCGAGTCTGGCTCTACCATCAAGGCTGTTGGTGCGGAACTCAACGAGATGGGCTAGCATGTACAACATGCCAGGCCCCTACACTGAGGTCTGCCTGGGCAGCTCAATTCAAAAACATGTCAAGGATCTACTGTGCTTTGTGAGGTTATATTTCAAGCATTCGTTCTAGCAGGAGCAATTCCTCACATTGCTAGGTCATCAAGCAAAGGTGAAATCCCCATGCCTCTCACATGGTTCTTCTATTACTCCTGTGGCGAGGAGCTCAGTTCAGGCAAGGCTGACATATGAAGGTACCAAGGAAGCGCAGGCTCTAGGACGCACTAATGACACATTGGGACACACCACGATGCAGGCATGTTTGTCTGCACGTTTTCTTGAACACACCATGGGGAGAGGTGCTGGAGGCACAGCTTTATTTCCTAAAGACTTCAGGTCCTTCAAACACTTACAAGGCCCTTACCTTGAAAGTACCCTGCAGTGGTATAGAAGTTAAACAGAGAAAGTTAGGATTCTGTTCTGTAGGACATGTGAGACAGCAAGGACACTGGCAGACATGGAGGGAACGGCCTGTCCACCTCCACTGGCAGTAGAGCAAAAAGACTTGAGCTTGAAGGAATAGCCTGAGTGGCTCCAATGCCAGTCCCATAGCCCAGCCCTCACTACAGGGTAGACCTTAATGCAGGTCAGAAAACTAAACACATGGAAATGAAAGAGAAGCAGGAACAATGAAGATAAGAGAAATGAATGTTCCACTAAAAATTCCTGTGCCTGCAAAACTAAACATGTACAAAAGAATCCACAAAATGGGAGGAGACAGAAACCAGCCTTCTCTTGCAAAGAGGCACCTGTTCTTCACGTGACTTTGGCTCCTTTCCCTGAACTGTCCCATCTATCTGACTTTCTAATGTAAACTACATTCATGGAACCATCCATTATGCTTGGTAAAAAACTAGGGTGCTAGGAAGGAATGAGATGCCCTGCAAGAGCGCCCTTTTACAAAGGCCAGCTGTCAGAGCCATTATCATCTTACTACAAGGACACAGGCTATATTTGAATCGTAACACAATTTTTGCTAAATAGAAAAAAATTTCGACCCTGAAATTCCATCTCTGCTCTATAGTGATTTGAGACAACAGAGATAGAAAAGTAAAGAAAAAAAGGTTAACAACGAGAGAAGGAAAATGCCTTTAATAAAGTATTTTACAACAAAAAAACCTGATTAAAAATCAGACTTTAGCAAAACTCAATTTCAAAAGATTATGATTTATTATAACTTTTACTAGATATGAGCCTCAGAGAAATAAGTTCAAATATGGGTGAAAGGGCTGGAGAAATGGCTCAGCAGTTAAAGGTGCTTGTGCAAAGCCTGACAAAAGAAATCATGGGAACTATAACAACTCACCTAATCGAGAAAGACTGGCGCGGAAGGATACAAACACAAGGCATCAGTATTACCTTTCATTTTTCCTTTGCAAAATATTTGAATATAATAAATGTTAAAGGTGTGATACCCATGTGCTTATTTTATTTCTTTCTTTCTTTTTTTTTTTTTTTTTTTTTTTTTTTTTTTTTTTTTTTTTTTGGTTTTTTGAGGTAGGGTCTCACTGTAGCCCAGGCTGACCTGAAACTCACTATGTGGTCTCAGGCTGGCCTTGAACTCACGACAATCCTCCTACCTCTGCCTCCCAAGTGCTGGGACTGTAGGCGTGTGCTACCATACCAAGCCCATGTGCTTTTTAAGGTAGTAGTTTGTTCAGGCTTTTTCATATATTGAAACAGTTTTCACATAAAACTTAATAACAATAACCTCTGTAATTACACAAATTTTGGTGAAGTTCATCTTTTTTCAATTTTAAAAACACTTATGGCTCTGAATGTATAATTAAGTATAAATACTTTTATTAAATTTTCCTTATTTTCTTATTAAATTTCTTTTATATAAACCTAATTTGAATTATTTAAAAATAGGATGTTAATCCTCTAACCTCAGGGGGAAAACAGAATTTCACTTTAAAACAACTACATAATAAAAGTAAAAAATGATAATTTCTCATCATCGGGAAGTATTTAACCAGAGATGGGAGCACATACTTTTAATCTCAGCACTTGGGAAGAAGAAGCAAGAGGATGTCCAGTGCAAAGCAGAAATGATGAATTTGAATAATTCTACACTTGAGAGCTAACTCTCTCTCTTCTGGTCTAGCACCAAGTTTTGAAAAACAGATTCTATAGAAACACTGGCTTTGATACTGTGTCCAACTTCACATATTAGTATACAGATGTGTGTGACTATAAACCAATCCGTATTTAAACCCGTGGGTATCTAGTTAGTAAACGCCAAAAGACTATTTCACTTCACCAACAGAATGAATAGCAAAAAAAGTAGAGACCTTTTAATTTCCAGACAAGAGTTCCAATGTAATTCTTTTGATGTCCATGCAGTGCCTCTAGAATATCTATAAACACTTAGCTAGAATTATGGCAATAGGCCAAGTAGCAACTGAAACCTCAGAAGAAAGCTTTGGCGGTGTTAATAATAAGAAAAGAAGGAAGAAAACTACAAGGATAAATGAGATGCAGCTGTGGCCAATGTGCAAGTGGGCGCACACAGTTCAGGTTGAAATGCATCCAACACACAAAGGGTGCCAGCTTTGGAAGACATAGTATGAAAACAGGAAGTTTAAAATATTTCATTACAACTTTTTAATCTTGATCAGAAATATTAATATTATACCTGGGATGTATCAAGCTTATTAAAATACCTGATTAAAATAAATGTAATGTGTATATCTACACCTCTCTCTGTCTCTCTCTGTGTCTCTGTCTCTATCTCTGTCTCTGTCTCTCTCTCTCTCTAAGGTTTTTGAGATAGGGTCTCGCTCTAGCCCTGGCTGACCTGGAATTCACTATGTAGTCTCAGGGTGGCCTTGAACTCACAGCGATCCTCCTACCTCTGCCTCCCGTCATTTGATCATTTTTAATTACACATTTTGGAAGACTATTCTTTCAGGGATCATTTGTATGGTTTGTTAATTATACATGTTGGTTACATACTTTCTACCAGAAAGCACACTGTGGATCAGAGGACTGTCTTCAATGAACTCTAGGATTTAAAGTGAATTTTAATTTACATGATTAAAAGATATATTAATGTACTTTTTACTGTGTATAATCAATAGAATTTAAAACTTTTCAGTTATATGATTGATAGATATAAAATGTTATATGTTATATTTTATTCATTTATTTATACTTGTCTTTATTTTGACATATTTTTATTGAAATTCACAAAATTAAATTACATAAAGCCAATATAGATATGCCACTTACAAACTCATGGTTTTATGATAACTCTTTTGTATATTATCTTTAACTTGTCTCCCTTAGGATAAAAACAAAATCTTGTTAAAAAAGGCAATTAACTTAATGAAAATGAACATTTACAATCCCCAAATCTTCATCCATAAAACCTTTACAATGAAATGCTCCACTTTTTCCTTCATTTCTGCAGCTAAAATATCACTTTGGTATTCTTTTTTTTTTTTTTTAAAGGTATAGAGAGACGTCATTAGAGGTGATAAGTTGGGGTCACTGATAGATTCTGAGTGGGGCTGAGCTAACCAGCCATGATTCCAGGATCAGACTTCATTCTTCTAGGAATGCTTCCTGCCAGGGAGGGGTTCAGGTCGTTTATGGTAAAACAGATCTAGGGAACTCCTTTAGGCAAGAGATGAAGAGAAGCCAGATTCTTCTCTGATCTCTAGTAAAGAAGAGACTGTAAGGGTGAACCCCAAGACATTCCTGCTTTTTACATTCAGGGCCCAGTCACCCTAAACTGCTTCAACCCCCCTCTTCCCTCTGAAGAAGTAAGCCTAACTGCCTTTAGGGAATTGGGGCAGGAGCCAATCTGCTTCTTCAAGCTTAGTGGGGTCGTTGGGTATGGCAGTTGGGAACCTTCTCCAATGGGTCTACTTAAGGGAAAGAGCACTGGAGAAGTGCAGGAAGACAGTCCTAGAAGAAAATGTTGAGGAGAAAGGATAAAAACAAGGAGTTAAGGAGAAGTGAGAACACAGCAAACTGAATGCCTTCAGGGTTCCCATTCTTAGAAACTTCTAGGCCTTGGAGAGCTATCAAGGGAACCCAAGTAGATGGAGTTATATTGTCTCAGGACCGTCTGAGTGTCAGTTGACTGTAGACATTACTGTGGCATTCTTTAACTATGATTTTAAAAAAATATTGGGCTGGAGGGATGACTTAGCAACTAAGGTGTTTGCCTTCAAAGCAGAAGGACCCAAGTTCGATTCCCCAGTACCCACGTAAAGCCAAATGCACAAAGTGACTCATGTGTCTAGCATTCATTTGCAGTGGCTGGAAGCCCTGACATGCCCATTCTCTCTGTCTGTCTGTCTGTCTGTCTCTCTCTCTCTTTCAAATAATAAATACTTTAAAAAATATATAGTATTTGTGATAAATGCTCTGGCACCAAATTAGCCAGATACAATATAATCATGTTTTCTAAGAATGTTGGCTATTTTTGTTAATGTTTTATTTACCTCTCTTACACCTGTCCTAGATTGGAAGTGACTAGAGAGATGAGGTATTTAAAGACAATGTAGGATTCTAGACTGGATCTGGGAGCAGAGAAGTGAAAGCAGGGGAAGAAGAGAGCATTGTCACAGGGCATGTAAGTGACAAAGTACTTCTAAGTGTCTTGTGATTATACAGCGGTCATGTCACATGTCAGCACTGGAGGAAGGCTGAAATAGGTTCTGGCTATGTAACTAAGGTTAGTCTCATGGACACTCTGCGGCCCCAAGCTGGTCTCAGGTTCTGTCTTACTGTCTCCATCTTGGAAAAACGAGATACAGCTTTGTGCCAGGACACCAGCTCTTTGAGATATGTTGTAACACTTGGAAATGTGACCTTTTTATACACCATAGTTAAAAAGAAAGATGTGGCAGTGCTGGTTTTTAGGTCAGATGTCTGTGAGGACATGGAACTTGTACTCCACGGCTGCAGGTTAAGTTCAAGCAGCAGGTCCAATGCCAGCTTTGTTGAACACAGATCAGAAACTTACTTCCATATGGGTGTGCTGGCACATACTTGTAAACCTAGAACTGTGGAGGCAAAAGCAGGAGGATGGGAAGCCTAGCCTGGACATCACAATACTGCTGAGGCTAGTCTGAGCTGTAGGAAACCCTGTCTCAAACAAAGGAAACGAACAAACCCCACATGGATCAAGGTTGGGCATGAAGCTCCGTAGGAGAGTGGTTGCCTAGCAAAAACTTAGGTTCAATTCCTGCCCCACAAAAGGAGGGAGGGAGTGGCAGAGGGACAGAGAAGAGAGAGAAAACAAGAGACAGAGAGATGAGAAAAAATAGACACAGAGAGATACACAGATACAGATACTCTGAGACAGACACATAGAGAGAACACACATATTTCTCTAACTCCAAGTCAAAGTTTTTTGATTTAAAGTAAAAGTGCTGCTGGTAGGATGCTTACCATTTATTTAAAATAGCAAATACATTATTCATCAAATAAGAACCTTACACAGTACACAGAACTTTCCCATGTCCTGTTTTTACAACTAGAAATGACAATGTTTAGACTATGCTCTGAAACATAGTACTTCATCACAAATAAGTTATAACCAGTTGCTAACAAGCACTGTGTAAATTTTCCCAAGGTACGTGTAAGAAAACTTATGCACTTCAAGAAAATTAAAACTTAAAAGAAATGGATTGCAAAAATCTTTAAGTTGAATATATTTTTATAGGATTACTTCTTCTATCTATCTATCTATCTATCTATCTATCTATCTATCTATCTATCTATCTATTTTCGAGCAGAAACAGACAGCATATGGGTGCATCAGGGCCTCTGGAAACAAACTGGAAACAAACTCCAGATGCATGCACCACCTTGTGCATCTGGCTTATGTGGGGTACGAGAGAATTGAACCCCGGTCGTTAGGCTTTGCAGGCAAGTGCCTTAACCACTGAGCAATCTCTCCAGCCCTAAATTGAATATCTATAAGATATAAGAACAAAAATGAGGGGTTTACCCTCGCCCCCTTGCTTCTCTCGTGGCAGTAGCTCACACTACTTCCTCCTTTTCATCTCTTAATCTAATAGTCTCTCTAAAACTTAAAAAAAAATAACTGATTGGTATGGTAGAGAGATGCAGAACTGACGTGGTGAGCACTGGGAAGAACAGTTAGCTCAGACAACATGATGGCTGATTCTATCTTGACTTCCAATATACCAACGAGGACAGGGCACAAGACAAGGGAACTGGGTAATCCTTGCATCTGAAAACGTGAATCTAACTGTTGGCACCACTCTCTTGCACCCAGAATGTGGAAAAGTAGGTTGGTCTTCAGTCAAGAGAAGGTAAGGGCAATTCTGCACAGCACACAGGGCACTTTTAGGCACTGAAGAACAGGTGGGAAGAAGGAAAGGTATGAGGTATGGGAGGTGTGGAATTATCTGTGCATCTAACAAAGACATCACAATTTAGCCTTAAAAACTGAGCCTTTCAAAGAGCACACTGCTGAGAGAAGACCAAAACCAAAGAACATTCAGCATAAATTATAATGTCATGGTCATAAAAATAACGTGAAACATTTGGTTGTATTTTTTTTTTTTGGTGTGTGTGTGTGTGTGTGTGTGTGTGTGTGTGTAAGGGGTAGACTGAGATTGGGTCTCTGTTGCTCAGGGTGACATGGAACTATGTAGCCCAGGCTGGCCTTGGACTCATGGAAATCGTCCTGTTTCATCCTCCTGAATGGAGAAATAATAGGCATGAGCTACCACACCTGACTTAATAATGTGTTCAGAAGAATTAAAGGTAGGATTTTTATCATGCAATGGTGTCATAATATAATCAGAAGGTCAGAAACTAAGCTGTTTCCAAGCAGAAAAGTAAGAAAGGAAGTTCACAATAGAGGAAAGTCTGCAGAAAATAATCTGATTCCTTATTAGTCAACAATTCCTTGCTGCGGTCCAACAAATAACAACCATGCTTCGATACGTGTCCATGTGTCCTGAAGTACAGTGCTCTAGGTTGCTCAACACAGGCATTTGCGATACAAAAACCTGGCTTTAAATGGCTGCCAGTGAAAACGATTCTACTCCCCAGAGAGATGACACCACCCCTAGCCTCTGAATGGAGAAATGCCCTCGTCAAGCTAGTTACCACCTACCCAAGAGCTGCCTGCACACAGGCCTCCCTTGTGCCACCCCAGCCTGCTCAATGCTCAGCTGTTCTGCAGCTGAGTCGGTCAGCACTCACTTCCTGACCTGGCTTATAGAATAATGCCTGAACTAGAAGATGCTGGCATCTCATAAATAATAACCTTTAGCTTTAAAAAGAAAGTTAAACAGCAAAGGAACCAAGATGAGAGAAATCCCTACTGACCACAGAATTGCTACCAATGACACTCAGAAGCTATTTGACTATGAAAGGCCCTCAAATTACACAATATGCAAATTGCCTTCATGACAGAAACATACCAAATATTCTAACATTCAGAGTGCTTAAAAATATTCACCCAACTGGGATGATTTCAGATTAAAGAAAATAAGGACTGTATAATTATATACACTTACCTTGACAAATAGAAAGCAATCTGTGATTAGAACACAGCAATTAGTTACAAAATGCCTCACATGGATTTAATTACCCATCCGTCTACATGCAGTTCAATTACTTTTATCTCATTGCGTCAGTAAAAGATTTCTGCCGGAGGCAACTGCCAGTCATATATTTATGAGGCTTCTAGACTTTACAGTGAATATATTATAGCATTTAGGCACATGTGCTGAAGTTACAGTTTGGAGACATTCTTAATTTGAGTTCATGATGATCTCATTCTTTCTAAGATCAACTACCATCTAGCTTTCAAGCCAACAGAGCGACCTATCTAGTTAGGTAACACTATAGTGATCCCCACAACCTCAACAAGCTCTAGTCCTGAGAAGAACCTGAAGGGAAGACCTTGGAGAGAGAAACCACTGCCTTATGCTCTGGGTACAATCACTTCTCCACATGAGGTGAACTGCGATGTCCAGAAAGACCTCACTAGGATGGCCCAAGAGAGTCGTGCATTCCAAACTACTCTGCTAATTATGCATTTGAGAAGATGGTGGTCTCCTGGGATGGGAAGCTGCACAGCTCTCTCTCTTTTTTTTAACTGTGTTTTTCCTCCATGGGAAGACATGTACACAGCGTTGAAATGCATCCAGCTAGTGTTTCCTGACTGACTCAGTGTCTGTCTCTGGGTAAACGACTTAACTGACCAGAGAGTGGGCCACTATCTATCTCATTTAACCTCCAGATTCAGTAACACAAAGCAGTCAACAATACAAGCACCATCTAGCAGGGGGTCTGGCCTATAGCAAGCCTAAAATGAAGATGACACTGTCTTCGGGGTTCCCCTGGGCGAGTCATATGAGGTCATGTGAACTCATCAGTCCTATGGCTCTCTGAACCAAGGAGAAAGTACCTCCCTCCATTTTTCCTTATGAAAACATTTTTGGTATTTGTTTTCAGAATTTATTTTTCTAAAAAGTAAGTTTTCAAAATTCTAGAATTTGGTGTGAGGGTAACTTGGCCTCATTCCAGTTCAGAACCATTGAGGAAAAGCCCCTTCCGCTGAGGAAGACAAGTCTTACTGTCATTTCCATTCACAGAATTCTAAGAAGGCTTTCTTTAGGGTTCACAGGTCACCTGGAAAACTTTTCTACCCCAACTCAAGTTTCTTCTGCCCCTGCTTAAATATAAACAAAACTGACAGGAAATGGGTCTCAATCATTATGTTCTATAAAACATGCTACAAAAATAAAGGTGGGAAGACGAGTGAGAAAGGTCCTAATGAAGGCCAACTGAGCGATCCCTACAGCCGCACTCAGAGAACAGCTTGGGGCTCACAGCAACAGCAGCAATGCAAAGCGCTTCCTGGTCAACATCCTTATATTATTTTAATTCTTCTAAAGCACCTTTAAAATTTCCTCCTTGAACTTGGGCACCAATCATACTATGATTTCATTAATCCAAATTATTGAACTCCCAAAGGAATATAGGCTCCAGACTATTACAAGGAGCTTGGAAGTGGCTCACATGTTACCATGACATTGAGAAGCAAGTGCCTCTAACCACTGAGAAATCTTCCCAGCCCTTTTTATTGCTTACTTGGAAGAAATAAGGCATTGGAAAAGAAATGGATATGATACAAAGACCAGACTTTTTTCTTTTTTGGTGTGTGCAGTATGTGGTATGTATGTACAGTGCAGCTAAGTACGTGGGCAGATATGCATGGCTGCTACACACACACACACACACACACACACACACACACACACACACACACAAGCAGAGGCCAAAGCAGGACTTTAGGTGTCCTCCACTGGTGGTCTTCCCATCTCTGCTACCTGTAGCACTGGAGTTACAGGTGTACGTGCCCATGCATGGCTTCATACATCGTCAGATCCTCATCTGTATTATTAGTGCTCTTACCCACTGAGCCCTCTCCAGCCCCACAACGAGATGTAACAGTTACATATGAGCACTAAGGCACAGAGAAAGCCACCTGATAATAATACTATAATCCAATCTCTCTCCTCCCCCTTTTCTCCTGCCCTTGCCCTTTCTACTGCTACCTGATGGTTGTGTCTCAAAAATAGCATAGGAAAAAATTTTCTTTCAAAAAATCTTTCCCTAAGGGTGTAGGAAACAATGGTTAAGAAGTAACCAAAAGTGCCAGGCCAGCACCATTACCCATCTTATGAGAGCTCACTTGTCCTGAGGGCCCTTCTGGCAGCCTGTTTAAGATGAGCCTCCATGAGCACATTCATATTCCTTGTGTCTCATTTGTATCATGACCACAATAGCGTTAAATTATTATGATTCAATGAAAGCCAGGGTTTGATACCTACCTGCCACAGGCTAAGAATTATATATAGTAACTCATCTAAGGGGATATGAAATCAAAGATGAATTGTAACTAGCAAAGCAGTATGCAGGTCCATACCTACAAGAGCCAACCAACCAGTTATTCCAGTGTTGGCCTGGGTTAGCATTCTGGCTCTACTATTTACTATCCAGGTAGCCTGGTTAGTCTTAAGGACTTTGAGCCTTGGTTTTCCAGTTGTGGAATCATGATGAACACTGACAGGGCTGATGTAACACTAAAGGAGATAGCCCATATGAAGTGGTTCCACTCAGCCTGGTACTTAGCAAACATCTGCTCACAAATGTTTCTACACTGTGAGACAACAAAAGAACTGTGTGTGGGTGTGGACCCACCTATGTCTCAGCATGGGCTTTGATTGCTGGACCAAGGGCTATTGCCTTTGGAAATAAGAAATGAGGATATGTTTTCTAAGGCATTTGAACTGCCCTGGAATTTGCATTTGGAGGAGAAAACTACTGCTTTGACAGTGAAGTTACAATAGCAGGGATAATTGTGGCACAGCCTATTCAGACCGAGATGCAGAAATCACCCCATCTGCAAATGGGAACAACCCAAGCGCAGAAATGGAGCTCTGTGCAGGGCATTAGGAAACAATAAAGTTAATTAAAAGAAAAAAAATACTTTTTATAGAGTTCAAAACCAAGTTAATTTTTTTTTCAAATTCACATTTATGGTGTTAACAGTCAAGGAGTTAAAAAAGCAATGAAATAAATGTTTTCAAACCACTGCAACTGACTTCTCAATAGCTTTCATTAGTTTGTGTGAATCTTCACTCATTAATTGTTTTCAAAATTACATTTTCTGTTTTAATGCAGTTTGTCTTGGAACTTTTTGGTCAAGAAAAAAAGTCCCAGAGATAGCTTATACTTTTGATCCAGAAAATTAAAATCTACTTGACAAGGAAATTTACTAGTAAACCAACTTTACTAAGTTAAAGAAAAAAGAAAACAGTTTCAGAGTATCGCATAAACACTAAAATCATAAATCGGGACAGGGAGGAGATGCTGACTCAGGTCAACCCTGAGCTGACAGCAACAGACATGGCCATCAGGAGCCTCTGTGAGTAGAAAGTAGCACCTGCTTCTGACCCAGGAGTGATAGGTGGCAGGTTTGCAGATGTCGGCTGGCACAAAGTGAAAGAGAACACATCTGCCTGCTTCTACACACTCTCAATGCCTACTCTGATGATTATGGATAAAGAAAAAAAAAGAAAGTAATATGAAGCAAAATTCACTGCTAATGACAAAGCACAGATTAAACAAGAAATACCAAACCTACCTCTTGACTCTTTGCTTCCTATGACTGACTGCTCTTGGGGGACCCATATCGGCTGCCCTGTGTCTTCCTTTCTCCTACAGTATACCACACAGATGCCATCCTTCTCTTCAAGGGAGAATGGAGGATACCTCTGTATGACCTTACAATGAGTCCCCTAGTGAACACCCAGGTGGCAAGTGGTTGCAAACATTAAGGTCATCAGTTGCCACCATCTCTCCAATAAGGCAGTACACTAAGCTGAGACCTTCAGGTGGAGATCTCTGCTGCATTCCAGGAACTCACCACCATGTCTGCCTGCAATGCTGCATGAGGAGAGACGACACCATTTTAGATGGTGAGAAGTAGGGTGAGGGCACATTAAGAGTTAGAAGAAGAAGATGTCCTGGTGGTAATGACTATCCTCAGGCTCAGATGAATCCAAATGACAGCACAGGATACTACGACTCTAGGCCATGAGTTTAAACACGTTTTCAGTTAGATCAATTTTTGCATGGAAAAGACTAATTATATGCTTTAATTACAGTTCTTAATATCTAATTTATAAAAGGATATTGGAATTCCCAGGGATAGGAAAATAATTTCAATTGTAGCCCTGACTCACTTTAAATAAATTACATGATTTTATGAGATCTCAGTTTATTTTCTGGAAAATAAGAACTTTAGACCAGACTATTTAGCTCCAGCTTCCTTTGACAACGATGAAAGCCACAATGGACTGTTGTGTCAGGCAATTGCAGACCTGTGGATGCTTGTTAGTCAGCATACCTGATACAATACTGGAAAGTACAGGTAGGCAGTTTTCATTACTAGAAAACCCAATCCTCAATGGGAGTTAGTAGAATTCTTGTCTCTTTTGATTATTATTAAACATTGTGAGCTTTTTTTGAAAGCAGACTATAAATTCACAAGAGCACCCCCCCCTTTTCAATCAAGAAAATATTTAAAATGACCCCATCTACCACTTTAATGTATTCTTCCCAAAGACTGCCATAAATATTTAATATAAGAAAAGCACTGTTTAAACACAATGATAGCTTATGGAATTAAAGTTGGCTGACGGATTACACTGTATACATAATACCCTGTAAATAAGGACCAGGAAGATATGAGAAGCATTACCTTCTCCTGTTTCCCCTGACATTTCTTTGGAATATTTAAAATACCACAGCTCTGAAGGTCAGCTAATTGACATCACAGGGTGGCTAACTCTGTAAGAGCCCTTCTGTTCTTGACGGATGCAGGATAGATACAGAAATGCCCCTTTACACTATAGGCCACCACCTGGGTAACCAAGGAATTTATTGGGAAAACATACAGAAGCAGGGGAGTCAGGCAAGTATCAATGAAGAGCCCACCCCAGCATGGGTCACAACCCACCCCAGATGTACTGCTGGAGTCCCTACCGCACAGTGAAGAAGGATGACTGGCAGCAAGGGATGGGGCGGGAGGGAGGGAGTGGCTCAGGTGAAGGTCTATGACCCTCTCCCTCTCATGTCTTCCTACAAGGGAATGTTAATAGGCTCCATCCCATGAGGGTCTCCTGTGCTAAACAACAGCCATGTCCTATCAGAAGCCAGAATCCAGAGTAAGCATGTCTCTCACATTTTTCCAGTTCTCAAGCAACCCCAGTTTGCTATCTACGTTCACAAGAGTCACCAAACTACGAGGACACTTCACAAGTTCTTGGTTTACGCTCTTGTCTTCAAATAGGAGTCAGCATTTCACACAGGCAATTTTTACAGAAGATGCTCAATACATCTCAATCAAATGAGTGCGTGCAGTTATCAGAAGCTAAACAGAATATCGGAGGAAAGAGACTCCCACTCTTTTTTCATCTTGTTAGAATAACCAGCCTGCAAACTTTCAGTTCTCATGAACATCTACTTTTTCTTGATCTTAACAGAAATAGAAAATAGCTGGTGCCTTTTCTTTTTTCTAAGTCCCAATCTATTTATTTTTCCATCCAAATCAAACAATTTTAACTTCTTAATGTTCCACAGAGATCTCTGTTCCTAATCTGTTTCACTGATTTTCTCCACAGTGCAATACAAAAATTGTTTCTCCGTACTTACACAGCACACCCTGAAGTAATGTCAACTCTTACAAGAATAACATATCCTAGACATAAGTGCTGCTGTCCAGAATTTTTTTCTTGCTGGATTACTGCCAATTCCCAATTTTTAATATAAGGACTGCATGTCTGGACCAAGCTTTCCATAGGTAACTTATATTCTTTCATTGGCTTGGTGCCACCAATTTCTCCTATATGATTCCATGCACCAATACAGCCTTTGCATATTTTTATTCCAACTCAAAAATGACATACAGCACTGTTCTAATAAGCTAATGGTACCTTCTGTAGAAAACCAATCTCGGGCTATTAACAGAGCTCTGAGAATATCCTGTGACATAGTTAGCATAATTATCCTGAAATACTTAGGAGAAAAATAAATTGAAGCCCAACAACATTTTCATTTTTTGAAAAGATTCCAGATAGTGAACACTAAGATGTTGCTTGTAGATCGGCCATCACTCCATCATGAGAGAAAACCAAAACTGAGCAGAAGTGCTCCTCAGAATATCACAGACCTTACAAACTAGTGCCTTTAACTGTGATTATGACTAGAAGGTCAAGTATCTTCCCATTTGCTATAATTAGTATCAATTTTACGTAAGTCTATTTAAAACATGATTACTGTGTTTCATGGAATTTAAGATTGCAAGAATGTAACATGTACTAGATTTTAAAATTGGAGACAGAAAGAGGATAGACAGTGAGTATAGGTGCGCCAGAGCCTCTTGCCACTGCAAACCAACTCCAGACACATTCACCACTTTGAGGACCTGGCTTTACATGGGTACTGGGGAATTGAACCAGGGCCATCAGGCTTTGAGAAGCAAGTACCTTTAACTGCTGAGCTATCTCTCCAGCCCCACATGTACATTTTTTAAAAATAAAATACTAACAAAGCAGATAAGATGCTTCTATATAATTATAAGTGCATTCTCATTTAGATGCAAAAATAAATACATGCTGAAATTTATTAAATAGGTTTTGAAACTTTCAATTCTGTACCAGTATATTTTAGGATAAAATATCCTTGAACACACTAATGTGGTACTAATGATATAAACCAGACTGTTAGCTATTAACATAACAAGTCAGCCAGCTGCCAAATCATTACTCTAATATTCTCTACTAGAATTCTGAACATTTACTATAGCTAAGAGTTTAATATGCTTTTCCTTGTACAAACTTTTTAAAAGTACTGTGTCTAACTTTACATTGTCTTAACAGAATATTTCTTAGTCAAATATACCTTTGGATAAATAACCATACATCTAGTACTTCAGTGAACTTAAGACAAGTACCTTAAACGTAAGTTATATTCTTCATTTAATCATCTGAGATGAAAAGAGAGGCAGCAACTGTGAGTTTTATGCACTGTTTAGGTTCTTTCTCTCTCTTTCTTTCCCTCTCTCATACATACACATAAAATTAATATATTTTTCAAACATTCCATGTAATCATATATTGCTTAAGAAACTATAGAAGATGCAAAGTGTAATCTTTACTTTCTGGTCTTGTCCTTGTCATTCAACAGATTTCATAAAGTGCTACTGTTCTGCGTAACAAAAAAAAATCACAAATTGAACATCTGACCACTCTTTATGGCTTATATATTTCCTAAATAGGTTGCTAAGGTTCCCTTTCCATCCAAATCTCCTGCAGTCAAAAATACTGTAATAGGGACAAAAATAGAAAGAAAGAAATAAAGAAAGAAAGAAAGAAAGAGAGAGAGAGAAAGAGAGAGAGAGAGAGAGAGAGAGAGAGAGAGAGAGAGAGAGAGAGAGAGAGAGAAAAGGAAAAAACCCCAACAAAAACTAGCTGGGCCTGTTGGCACATACATACCTGTAATGCTATCACTCAGAAGAAAGAAGCAGGAAGATAGTAGTCTTGAAGGCCCTGTCTCAAAACAACAAAACCAAAACCCCCCAAAGAAGCATTTTCTTTAGAGCCTAAACTATCAAATCCCTTCCCTTCACAATGAATCCTTTCATGATAATTTTGAGTATCTGCATGGGGAGGGGTGGTGGAATGTGTGCAAAGAAGACCTCTAAATAAAACAAGGATTCATTGAAATATAAAATTTGTTGCTCAAATAGTACCACAAGATTGAAGTAAGCCTGATACTGTTCCTTTCTCTGCCACTGGTTCAGAAAATGAGTGTTTTCTCAAAATCAATTTAAATTTCATTCAAACTTCCTGTTATAATTTATTCAGAATGTTCTGTTTCTTTAAGAACCCAGATTCTGGAAAAATTGGAAGTACTTTATTGATAGTTACAACATACAAATAAATAAGGACCACAAAAGTAAGGCCAGGCAGGGTGTGACATCATCATCCCATGTGAAAGACCAAGGCAGAGGAGGAGCCTGTGGTGGCATTGCTTGCCCACACAGCCAAGCGAGAAGAAAGAAAACCAAGGAGGGGAAACTCAAGTTTGAGCCATTCTTTCACCCACGAGTGCTGACATGAAGAGACTGTGTAGTCGTTGCCAGTTACTAAAGAAATCAAGCCACACAGCTGGCACAGGTGCAGGACAACTGGCTGAAAGGACCTCCGCTAGAGGACCAGAGGGATGCTCTCCTTAGACCTGAGGCCAGAATGGGAACAAGCCACACTGAAGAGTCCTAGGGAAAGAACTTTAGATTCCATTTTAATTTATTCTGAGTCATACCTTAAAATAGGCCTGGATAAATTACTTAATTTCTCTGGCTATATTTATATCCTTATATGACAGAAATAAACACCTTGCTGGCATCTAACACAACTGCTCCCAGTCAGGCCCTAATAAATGGAAGCCAATTTATAATTCTCAAATAAGAAAAGGAGGAAGACCTTAGGTTCCATACATTGAGAGGGGCTTTGACTCTGAGAACCCCTATCAGAATCTCGAGCAAGACAACCACTTGGCAGTTTGGGCCATGCCATTAAAGGAACACTGCTTCTGGCAGCCATATTCCCAAATCACATGGGTATAGCATGGGCTCTTAAAAGCTGGGAATGGCTTCTAACATCCCACAAGGGAAGGATAGAAAAAGAGGTCCGCAGGAATTTCTCTAGGTAGGCTTATTCTCCTATACTACTTGACCACTTGGGACTCCAACTCCTGTCTCCTGCTTCCTGGCCTGTCTGCTGTCAGGACTCACCTCTGTCACTCAGTGACCCATAGATCAGGACATCTCCACATTCATGTGTTTAGATGCTCTCATGCCTTGCTCATACTCCAGAAATGAAGGCTTGGTCACAACATTCTTCACCTCATGAAAGGATTGGCCCTTTACCCTAGGACCCAGTCCAGAAAAGCCTGCTATGTTCCACTGTGGCAGGAAAAGCCAAATAGGTTTGATTAGCATCCACTTCCAATAAAGGAAAAGATTAAGTAGAATAAATAGTAGAAATTTTTTTATAAATTTAAATTAAAACAATAATAAAAATTGTTGCAAAAATCAACAGCAGAAAGAAAGGCTTCTTCATACACTTTTATTCAAAACAAAACGGTAGTGGACTATGGGCACATCAATCACTGTGTGGTAGAAAAATACAAGAACCAGCAGACCACTGGTGTTTCTTCTCAGAGGTGCACTGCCAGGTCCACTAGACTTTGATCTCTCATTCACAGAAATTACCCGGAGAAACTTCTCCACTCCGTAATAATAATAAATCTCAGAAGCCACCTCTGGTGAGAAAACTTCCTTCTAATGCACCATGCAACCATTAACTATTTAAAATGCTGGAGTAGCCACAAATCCCAGGGGTAGAAGATGGGAAAGGAGGACCAGAGAAAGACGACCTACAGCATTCCCTGTACCAGAAAGACTTTATTTCCACCAATCTTCAATGTTTTATGGACACTGTTAGATATAAACAAAACTATAAATCCTGGACATAAAATTTGAGTAGGCTTTCTAGTCTAAAAGCCAAACTAAAAGAGCATAAGTAAGTAGTCACTAATAATATAAAAGCTTTACTGTGAAGTATTTTGGTAAAAATTCATAAACAAAAACATCTTAGGGAGATCACACCTGCATAAAGATTACTGACATAAGTAAAGTCGGCATATAAGTATAACTCTAGAGCATAAGAAAGCAATCCAACTGAAAAAAAGCCTCCACTCCTTCACCTGTATTATGTGGGTTACATAATGTTGAATGCTGCCCACATATAAAAGAACATTTGGTAAGATATACAGGATCCCTTGCCACAAGGACTAATACAGACAGCCCACGAAGGAGGATATACAACTGATCAGGGATGGGGAGGGGGGGAATTGGGGAAGTCGGGATAACAACGCATGGTTTGCCCACTAAATAATGTAACTCATTATGGACAATAAATATTAAATTAAAAAAAAAGAACATTTGGAGCCCGAGGACCTGCACTTGCTGTGGCTCTGTCTGTATCTAGAAGCATGCTTGGAGCCTGAGGACCTGCACTTGCTGTGGCTCTCTCTACATCTGGAAGCATGCTTGGAGCTAATCTTTTGTGGCTCCAACACTACTTTCTCTGTAAGCCACCTCACCTCCATAGAGCCCAGGCTTCATCTGGGAAGGGATGGGACAAGAAGAAAAGGAAATGGCTATTCTCTGCTAGTATCCCAAAATCACTGTGTTACAAACTCAAGAGCCAATGCAACAGAGTAAAAAAGTAAGGCTTTTAAGAGGTAAGCAGGTCATGAGGGTCCAGATTAATGCAGTGTTGAAGGAGTGGGCTGGGTACAGCAAGAGCAGATTTGTTCTAAGAGCAAGTGACAGAGATGAGAGAGATGAGGAGTCAAGCAGCCTAGTCAGGGTCAAAGGCTGCCAACGGAGGCAAACATCCATCTACCCTAATGCTTTAAGTAATAAAACAGTAAGGCAGTTCTAGTCTGGGGCTGAAATTTTTCTTAAAAAAAATATTTTTATTTACTATTATCTATCATCTATCTATCTATCTATCTACCTACCCACCTATCTAATCCATCTGTTTTTTGCAAGCATGAAGAGAGAGAGAGAGAGAGAGAGGAGAGAGAGAGAGAGAGAGAGAGAGAGAGAGAGAGAGAGAGAGAGAGAGAGAGAGAGAAAGAAAAGAAACACAGAGAGAATGGGCATGCCAGGGCCTCCATGCATGCAAATGAACTCCAGATTCATGTGCTACTTTGCACATCTGGCTTTAGGTAGCTTTGCAGCCAAGCACCTAAAACCCTGAGCCATCTCTCCCCAGCAAGGGGCTGAAATTCTATGAAAACCCCTAAGCAATAAGATGGCGCTGCTGACTCATCATGCTGGCTGACCAGCTACCTTTACCCACTGTTTCGCTTTTCCCAATCCCTTAACTTCCTTAGATTGTAGCAGACTGCCCACGGTTTCCCCACTTGCTCATTCTTCTCAACATCTTTATAATTTTGGCATGCTCCCCTTGAGCTTCACAATCTCAGCATGCCTCTTCAGTGCTTAAATAGACCTATCACATCTGTACCTGTCCATTGCCTAAATTCCAAGAGTCATCAGCTAGGACTCATTCTAACACAACAAAGGCCACCCCAGTCCTGAGTGCTCTCTCAATTCCTCTCCTCATCCACAAGGATCTGTGTTCTATCTCTTTCTAGTACACCTTTACTAAATGTGTTTCTGTTTGCTCTCCTCCTGTCCTTGTTCGAGCTTCCACATAACTGGGAGACAGAGAACTCAAGAGCCACTGACTTGGGGAGTTTTAGTGACTGGTGCTCTCACCTGAAGTAAAATCACCTAGAGCCAAGCAAGACTTTGTTGCTCTCAAATTCTGTAGTACAGTTCAACTCCTTCTTGAGCTCACTCTTAGCCATGTGCTTTCTGTATCTTACAACACAAGAATTCTATCCAGATGTGGCCAATCCATGCTGGACTTCCCCACCTCCAGGACCATTAATTAATTTTAGAAATTATTTAGTCTGTGATATTTTGCTATAATAAAAATGGCCTAAGGTTCCTAATTCACTGGTTATTTTGAAGATTAGATCAAATACCACATAGAAATATTTGGCACATAGCAATTATAAAGAGCTATTATCACTATGTTGGTTAATTCAGATTGTTACTTGAGTAAATAAACATCCAGACTTTAATGAGGCAAACATTTGGACAAAACCATGAGAGTGTTCCCATTGAGAAAACCTGCTCTGAATGTGGGCAGTGCCATCTTATGGGCTATGGTCCTGGCAAGGGAAAAAGGAAACACCAGCTGAGTGCCAGCATCTATCTCTTTGCTCCACATCCTGATTTTCCTAATGGGAGGAAGCCGCTTCATAACTGTGACACCATGCTTTCTCTTCCCTGACAGATTGAACCCTCAAACTGTGAACCAAAATAAACCCTTCCTTATATAGTTTCTAATTTGGAATTTAGTTGCAGTAACCAGAAAAATAAATAATAGAATTGTTAATAAATACTATATATTTGTTAGCCAATGAGAAACAGGAGCCTCTTAGTCAATATCCTAGTTTGATTATTACTAGCTCAGATTCTCAAAGGTGTAACAACTGATACACCTTTCAAAGATAGAAATTCTCTTTGGAAGGTACTGGTCCAAGACATTGGGCTGGCTGACTAGGGGCTATGAGAGGAAATCACTCCTTGGTGTTCACTTGCTGCTTGTCACATGATCACAAACCTTGTCTGTAAAGGTCATACACTGACATTTGGGTTTAGAACTGCAAAATGAGAAAAGGAAGGAAGGTGGGTGTGATGATTAAATTTTGTTGTCAACTTGACCTGTTAGTAATCTTGGGTGGGTTTCTGAGGTCGTTTATAGGAAGGCAGCCTCTCAGTAGGGGGCAGGATGTAAGGAGTTTCAGGAGAGCTAGAAACAAACATCCCTTCCTGGAAGGGCAGTGTAAGAAGGAAATTCCAGAGACTAGGGGAATAAAAAAGTCTGGGAAAGGGTTGCAAAACCCACCCTAAGGCTATGTAAAAGGGAAGGAAATCTCCCCCCCCCAGCCTGTTTTTGCTATGTGTGTATGGTGTTGGTGATTCCCCCCTCACTCACTCTCTGCTTGAACTGTGAAAAGAGGTTCAGCCTCTTTTGCCATTAACTTTCCCTGGATCTATTACTTCAATAAGTCCTTTCCTCCTATAACTGTGCCTAGTTTAGAGGTTCATCCCAGCAATTCTTGAGCTGACTATGACAGAGGGGTACATTTTACCCCACAACACTACATTCTTTCAAGAGTCACGAAGTCAGTGTACAGCTAGGGTCCGAAACTTTGCTGACATTTAAGTCCGGTGCAACTCTAATCCTGGCCAGTACTCACCTGGCCCCAGGCAGTAAGTTTGAATCGCTATTTCTACAGCACGGATCTCTGTGGTCCACAGGAAGAGTGCTAGAAAGAACAGCCTGTTAAGTTTGAATTTCAAATAAACAACAAATAGCTTTCAGTAGAGATACATCCCATAGAGCCCCTGTAGCTAAAGCTGGAGTTTACCCTCAGGTAGGCTGTAGAGCCAGGCACACTGAATTCACAAGGGCAGATAGTGCTACCTAAGTGTCCTCTGAAGAGTCACCAAGGGTACTGCTGTGCACACTAGCTTCCAACCTCTTTCCACAACCTCTACCCTCTTGCCCTTGGAGGGGTCTGGAAAGCTGTGGGGAAACTGGACCCCCAGTCACTCTTACCAGACATCTGGGAAACAATGGATTAACTGAGGACAAAGCACAGTGGAAGAGATCTAAGTACAAGAAGGACAAGGACAAACAAGAAAACCAGAGCAGAAATATGTAGTGGGGATAACAAATGTTTTTCTAGAACATGAGAAAGTAGAAAATGGGAATGCTTACCTCCCAGGAGGTGGGCGTGGGCATGGTGACTGCATCAGTAAGGTTTCCCCCTGGCCTGTTTACAATAGCAGGTGTCCACTTGCCAACCTTAGCACCCTGCCAGTGAAGAGGACCTGCCACCCAGCCTCCTGGCACTGATCCTGTGAAGAAGCTGCATTTGCTCATCAGGGTTTTCCCAATGCCTCCTTCCTGGCAGAGGAAATAATCCCCCTTCATGTAAGTGGCCTCTGTGTCTAGTTTGTGGGTGGCCTCACAGTAGCTCAAGGTACTGAAATACATTTCCAACACACACACACACACACACACACACACACACACACACACACACACCAATAAACAAGAGCAAGGTAAGGCCCACACTAAAGTAAATCTGTGTCAAGGTGATTCTAAACACCCAGAACACCAAGTAAACCTCACTGACTACACAATACAGTTTATAGATATGATGGAAGCCTTAAATAACAGTCACTGGTTTGCATACTAATTCCAAAAGACAACATGACCAGAGCCGGGTTTTGATTCCATCAGTGACTCTAATTACTTCATGTACTAGATGTTTGGAAAGACATCTGAGCACTGAGATGAACTCTATCCTATAGGTTCAACAGGTGCATTTCATGTACACACACCTTATGCACACAGATCATGGACATGCCCACAATGCTTCAAACTATAGATGATTTTTACCTTCAGAATTTTATTGATTTTCTTAATTTTATTTATGTTTGTGTATATACATGCATGCCATGGTGAAGATATGGAGGTCAGAGGACAAATTTGAGGTGTCAGTGGTCCTCTCTTGCACAGAAACTGCCACCCTGTGAAGGCACATCAGACTAGGTGGCCCTGGCCCCACCTTCTACTGTCACAGGTACTCTGTGATCACAGAAGCATGTGTCACTTTGCATCTAGCTGTATGTAGGCACTGGGGTATTGCACCTGGGCTTGCAGGCTTTGCAAACAGAATGTTTAACCACTGACCCACTTCCCCAGCTCAGTTTTAGAGTTTTAGTACATGCTGTTTATATTTTTCTTACACAAGGTTTTGCTTATTAGAAAAGGAGGAAGCAGTGACATAGATCAACCAAAATATTAGAGAATTCATGATCTCAGGTCCAATGCCAGTATTTACTCACATATATTGGAGCATGACAGCCAAGACCTTAGCTACAATGGTAAGAATGACACACAGAAACTTGACTGTGATAAGAATTAATAGCCAGTATGATCTTAAGAAATACACATGAAGATTCCTTTTAGAAAAGTAACCAAGAAGTTATGTAAATTTTCATAATATTTTGTCATTTTATTCTGAGTAGACTACAATGGAGTCGGACTTAATATAATATAGGAATCTATTTATTCTAAGGTATATACTTAAGAAAACTGTTTATGTTGAAGTCAATATCTTATCAATTGGAAGAAACATTTTACTTCAGATACATGGTGGCATCTAAAGATTGCATAAGGCTTCATAGTTTCCACAAATATAATTTCTTTGAATCTTCATGAATAAGAAATCCTGTGATAAGAAAAAGTACTTTAAGTAATACAACCAATATTAAAATCTAGTTATGTGCAATCCAGGCCAATGGGTATTTCTATTTACTCATAAACAAGATTTGGCAAGAAATTTATTGTATTTAATTAAATTCGTGTTTATAATCCATGTTTAACAATATATGTATTATATTTAATCAATAGTAAAAATATCAAGTAAATGCATTTAGGTTTATGTAAATATGACACTACTCAACTGTATTGTTGATTTTACATATATAAGGCTGTTACTTTGCCTTTGGTGAAAAATAAAGTACCCTTTCTTTTATCTCCATTTAATAACTGGAATTTGAGATGGCAGAGGAAAAAAACATCAACTTTCTATCTCATTCCACAAGTGGCCAAACTGGAATCCTCAGGAGGCCCTTCCCAGGATGGTTCTGGATTAATGATGAGACTCTAGGGTTCACATGAGCCTTCCATGCAGATGGGAAACAGCATCCTTGCTCTAAATGAGGCTGAGGTGCTAGCAGAAGTGACAGGTGACAGTGAGACGTAGAAGGTATCAGCTCTCCCTCACTGTCCTCCATTCTGTCTCTGGCTCGCTTGTCTCAACAATCCTTGTTGACCAGCATCAGCCAGAGCTCCATCGATCCAGTGTCCCCTCCACTGTTCACCTCTGCGGTGGGCCCTGCTGGCTTCTGACTCACCAGGCCTCTCCAGCCATTCCTCCTGTGCTGCAGAAGGTCTATGCTGATCATGAATCCTGTCGCATTACACACACTGATTTAGTTTCCTTTCAACTCCAAGAGTAACAGCAATACTGGGAAGAACCAGGGCCTCTTTCATGATGCCCAAGTGCTCTATCACTGAGCCCTCAGCTACAATCACAGCCCTTTTTATTTTCTGTTTTGATACAAGTCTTGCTAGGTTGCCTAGGGTCCCCTCAAACATGCAATCCTACTGCATCAGCCTCCAGTGCTGAGAATCCAGTTGTACATCACCATACTTGGCAGCTCTTCACCATTTCTAAGTGCACAGCTCAGTGCACTTTTAACAGACTCATGCTATTGAGCCCCGATACCATGGCTTCATCTCCTCAACCTCTTCCCTTTCCCAAACTGAAACTATAGATCAACTAGTTCTACCCTGCTTCTTCCTACCCACCTCTACAGCTCCCAGAAGTCACTCCCTTTTGTCTGTGATGCATATCACACTAGGTACTCATATCAGTGCTTCCTCTCTCTGGCTCGCTGCATCAGTTACTTTCCTCATTGCTGTGGCAAAACACTGAACATCTGAAACATGAGGAAGGAAGGGTTTCTTTTGGCTCATGGCTTGGGGATGCAGCCCATCATGGTGGCAGAAGTGTGGGGCAACAAACTGGGCACACTGCATTAACAGCCAGGAAGCAGAGACAGATGGATGCTGGTGCTCACCTTGCTTTTTCCTTTGTTCTTTTTGGCTCAGTTTTGGACACCAGCCCATGAAATGATGTCTCCCACATTTCAGAGAGGGTCTTCTTTTCCCAGTTAAACCCTCAAGAAATGTCCTTGTGGACACCACAGACATGTCTGTATCCTACGTGATTCCTGATCCAGTGGAGTTGAAGATTAGCTATCAGACATCATGCCAAAATTTATATTAAGTGGCAAATAACTACATGGTATATGTGCATGCATAAGTATGTGCATGTGTGTCTTCTCTCTCTCTCTCTCTCTCTCTCTCTCTCTCTCTCTCTCTCTCTCTCTCTCTCTCTCTCTCTCTCTCTCTCCACTGCCATTATGGGCCCCAATGGGCTCTTCAAAACACCCTCCCAGTCTCTTCTGGATTGATACAATATATTCTCCACTTTATGCTTGCTCATCTTTCAGAAATGCAAACAAGATGATGTCAGCTCACTGGCAAAAACCTTCTGACCCCTTCCCAGTGTTCCTGTGGTAAAGCCATGACCCTGAGCTGGCCATGTACACTAGTGTACAGTATTAGAAGCAGGACAACAGTCACTCCGCAGGTGACTGAGGGAGGAGAAACTTCTTGCTGGGTTGGTGGAAATGTTTTTTCTTATGCTGGGTGCTGGTTGGATCCACTTTGTGATTGTGTGTACATATGTGTGTTAAATAAAATATAGAACAAGAAGTGCCAGAGGAAAATAATGGGTTCTGCTAAAGGAAGCCACGGTCAGAACAACGCCATGGTCATGTGTGTAGATCATGACAAGGGCATAATATGAGCCTGTCTCTCAGTGCCATCCCGCTCACCTGCCAGCTCTCCCTCCTCTCATGGGGAGCACACACTAGTGGGCCTGTCATCTGATTCAAGCAAAACACAGGAGCTCATCTCACCACAGGCATAAATCCAGAGAAGGACATGTCCCATTGGCTTTCAGGAGATGACTGCTACAGAAACTAGCATAAATAACTCAATCCTTCTTGATAATCATTTTTTTCATTCATTTTAATATTTAACTTCCAGAAAACAATTACACAAAAATTCAAGAAGCTACCACATGTTCGCCGAAGGAACGCTGTCCATGGCCCATGCTCTTTCATTTAGAGCATATTACTTAACTACAGTATGGTTCTGTGTTTTCTTCCACTATCAAGAAATACATTAGGAAAAAAGAAGGTGATTCCAGGAAGGGAAAGTTGAAGCTCACTCTATCCTGCTGGTGTTTTCAGGTGTTGTTTTAGTGACATCTCTGACAAGGGAGCAGATGTCAAGGGGACACAGCTAATGACACCGTGCCTCATCATTAAACTGAACAGCAGTCTTCCTCAGTCAAGTAGAGCTACCGAAGGGGCTGCTGTGTCATTTCCATATGGCAGTGGAGCACACAGGAGTGACCTGAGTACTTGAGGCCACGAGGCTGCACCTGAGGAGAGGCAGCCTGCTCCGGCTTCCATAAGCACCATACTTTTAGCAGTGAAGGATTTTACCGCAGCAGTTGGGAGACTATCTTTTCAACTGTAGGAGCCAGCAAATATGGTTTTAAGTCTCTCATTTTACTTCAAAATTGGGTTTCCTATGAGTTTATGTATGTTTTTGCCACTACTTTTCAAGAGGTTTAGACTGCACAATATCTACTTAATATCCAAGAGCAATGTGGGTTACATTCTACGCAGGTGTAAGTTGATGGAGGTGCAGGCTATTTAATTTCAAATTTTCTCTGAATGATAGTTGTTGCAGGAAAGATCTGAGGACTAGCAGCCTAAGACAGTCACGTGCAAACTATTCTGGAAGGCAGTAAGAGCCAAGGGTCAAAGCAGCACCTCACCCACTGCACATCCTGTAAGTGAATGAAGCTAACAGCATGTCATAACAGACAATATGGTTATGTTGTCTTGCTCAAGTCTCTGAGGCCCTGTTTGAATTACTTTCTTCACCAGTAAAATGAAGATAACAGCAATAACTTCATAGAGCATTGTGAGAATAAAAATAGAAAGGTCCTGAAATCACTACATCCTTAATAAATACTTTAAGAGGTAGAGTCTCAGTCTAGTCCAGGCTGACCTGTCCACCTGTAGTAACTCATGGTGATCCTCCTACCCGTGCTTCCCAAGAGCTGGGATTAAAGGTGTGTGCCACCATGCCCAGCTAAAAATGCTTTTACATACCACCATCATCCTTTCTACAAGATTCATTACACCAGGAACAACACAAACTGTACTCCTCAAAATCATACCTGCTACCTAGGACAGTATGGTGACTACCATACTACATGACTACAGAACACAGGTGCCAGGACCCTGGGGAACTGTGTCTTCTTCCTGAGTTCCGGTCTGCATTCAGCAGTGGTGACACATTTAGCCTGGGTGACCAGTAGACAATGTCATCTAAGTTTATGTAAGTATACTTTATGATGTTTGCAGAATGAGGAAACCCCTTGAAGACACATTCTCAGAATGTATCCCTATGTGAAAGTGAAATGACTATAGTTAGTTCTACAGCAAAGGAAGTAACGCAGGCTCTTTCTCTCAATTTCCACACAAATGAAATATGAAATTTAGCATGATAAGCTGCAAGATATCCTAGGGGAGTATCTTGTATAGAGGGACTGCCTGGAATGCATTTATGTTAATATAAGCTACTAAACAAACACAAATTAGGAGAAAAAATATTTTATAAAAGTTCCATCCAGCAAATCAAAACAACTTTGAGAATGAATCTCACACCAGTCAGGATGGCTATCATCCCAAAAGCAAAAGACAACAAAGGCTGGCGAGGCTGTGGGGAAAGGACCCTCGCCCGCTATGGGTGGGAGTGCAGACTGGTACAATCATTGAAAGCAGTGCGGAGATTCCTGAGAAAGAAGAAAAGAGATCTACTATCTCTGTAACACAAGGACCCCACTCTTCATTACACAGACACTTCTTCAGCCATGTTTGTTGCAGATCTAGTCACAACAGCTAAGATTTGGAATCAGTCCATATGCCATCAACTGCTGAATGAATAATGAAAATGTGGTACATATACACAATGGAATTATACACAGTGGTAAGGAAAAATGAAATAATAAAGTTTGAAGGAAAATGGATGTAATTGGAAAAAAAATCATTCTAAGCAAAGTCCCCCAGGCACTGAGAGACAAAAGTTCTCTCTCATATGTGTTGTTCCTACCTGAGGTCAATTAGAGATGAGTGTGAATGGCAGTAAGCATTAGGATTATGGACATAAATCTAGAATGAGACCAGGAGAAAGAAGAAGCAGGCATGGAGGAAATATTCAACACGCTAGGTGAGGGAACCTAAAGGATAGGGGTAGGAAGGGTGGGAAGAGAATTACACATAACCGAAAACATGAATCAGTTCCACAGAAGCCCTCCTTCTGGATACTATTGTACAAGAAACAACCATAAATAAAGGGGAAGAAGGTATGGTACAGACAGAAGTGGCCTGTAGAAGGTGGGAAAGGCTTAACCCCAAAACCATAGACTCTGACTGGTTAATCCCAGGCCCAGAATTGAGTTGCCACCACAGTGAGCTACTGGCCAGGGATACCGATAAAGTCCCCCAAACAAATGCAGGCCTAATGCCATAATACTTGATTACCTGCCAGAGCTAAATAGTAAGACCATACTGCTGCAGATACTACAGGCTGTGATCACAGGACATCGGAATACAGAACTGGAACTGAGAGGGAAACCAGGTTCCCTCCCAGCTGGCTCTCAAAGTGCTGGGAAATGCTATGGGAGCTGCTGGGGGACAGTGGTCACCAACAGCATGACTAAGCAGAGGACTCTGCAAGCTATGAAATCAACCAGCTGGGCAAGGAGTGCATACTTGTGCAATAGTGGCACACAGTCTTTGTGGGTAACCAACTGATCTACAATTAGACATGAGGCTCACTCAGTGGAGAACTCAAGTCTGGCACTGGAACCCAAGTCAGAATCCCATGGCCAGGAAACCCAGAAAGAAGCCCCACAGCTTTCTGAATAAGAAGAGTGGGCTTAAACATGAAAAACTCTCTCAAATAACTATAAATATCTCCTTTAATCCAAGCTGTTCTCACTCTTAGAGGATTTGTTTTATTTTATAGATAGCAGAGAAGACTCTGGAGATCCGAGATCCATCAATAAGACAAAAAAGATAGCCAACTGCCTACCATAAGACATGGCACCTTTACCACATCTACTGGAGCCCACAAGAAACTGCAGAAGCAGTGATGCGAGTATTGTTCCCACTACTAGCCTGATAAAACCAGCTCCAAGGGAACAGTGACAGACACTGTGGTCAATCAAAATACATCAAATCAGAAGCCCAGAGGCTACAAAGAACTCAACACTAAGCCAGATTCAGGGACTATTGTAGAAGAGGGGGTAGGAAGACTGTAAGAGCCACAAGGTGGGTAGAAATATCCCTAGGCACAGCCTTCCTCCCAGGGAATGACTGTGGACTTAATTACCACCCAGTGAGTACCAACAACCCTCTGAGGAGAGCCCTCAGGGAAAGTGGGATGGAGTGAAAGGGATATAAGACCACATCTTTGTAAAAAAAAAAAGAAGTAAAATAATTTTAAAGGTCCTATCCAGATATTATCTTAAATAGGGAATCTTATTACATATGAAAAATTAAATATTTAATTTTAATTGATTTCATGAAGTTTGTATTCAATAATCTTCATTATGAGGTTACTTATATATTTTGTTTACTCATATTCTTATTAAGTGTGTCTAATGCTATTAAATCCAAGTATTTTAGAAAAAAATTAAGTTTCTATCTCCAAGGAGAACGAACAGCCACTGGTCAAATACAGGCCACTATAGAATCACAAAATCACCACAAAGCTCAGATCAGTCTTGAGAAGACCACAGAGAGAGTACATGCAGGAGGCCACTCCCAGTAAGGAAATTTGCCTCAGTTACTGTCCAATCTGCCTAAAAATCCCATTCAGAATACCCTAACTAGAGCAGGCTAAAAAGTTATCAAGAATTAGAAGAAATTCAAACACAGAGGAGAGAAAGGAAACTGTAGAGAGGGAGAGGAAGGAAAAGTGGGATGGAGGGAGAGGGAGACATCCTCAGGACAGGAAGACACACTCAAAGCAAGTGACAAGGCAAGAGCCAAGCAGAAGCAAATGAAAAAACAAACAAAAAAATTCAGTCCAGATTAAATGGCAAAAGAGCCCAAGTAGCTCCCCATTTAAGAAAGCAGCTGTCATACACTAAGTATTCACCCAAGAAGAGCTGGGCTATCCTTCCCCACCTGAAAATAAATTAGGGTGGGTTAACAGATACTCTGAAGACTGTCATTGTTGGAGTCTCTTCTACAGATCCAGACACCAGATTTCATGAATTCATTACACCTTTGACCAAGTCATCCCTTTAATACAATCTTAAAGAGATTTTTAATGTATTCTAATTTATTATAAATGTATTTTAATTATCTTATATTAAGAAATAAAAGCTCATCTTGTTCATTGTAGAAACAAAGATAATGGATATATACTGTAAAAACATCCATTGAATATAAAAATTAAAATAACTGAGATATTTTGTTTCAGTAGCCTTTTGACTATACGGAGACATTTTTTTCTATAAATTTGGATATCACTTCTAGAACTGATACATTTTGCTTTTTATAAATTACCCAGTCTAAGGTATTTTGTTATGGCATCCCTAGTGGACTAAGATAGAAGTTCAAGTAGAAGATAATTTGAAGCCACCCTCTGAACCTAAGAATATTTTAATACAACTGATGGATGTGTCAAGAGTCCCAAGCTTAGATCTCTGAGAGGTAAGATTTACTCTGAGAAAGGCAAGGAGAGGTTAATGAGGGAGTCATTATCCTGGGTGTCCTTCACATCCTCCATTAACTACCTGGTAACATCGAGGCAATATCAAATAGCCTCAGTCTTTGACAAAAGGCAACTAAACTAAATTGAAATGCTAACTGAAAATTAATTTGAAGAGTTCACCTGTCAAGCACAAATATATATATATATATATATATATATGATATATATGATATATATACACACTTCCAAGCCACAAAACTCAATTCATTATTATTGCTTAAAAACAATCTTGATATTACCAATGAAATTATTTAAATGGAAAAACATGTATTTTATATCAAAATGGATGCACACAAATGTACTTACTAATTTGTTTTTTACCAAGACTGTCTGAATTGTTTTCTCTCACATCTTTAGTTTCATAAAATGATTTTAAAAGACAAAGCTCAAATCCAATCAAAGAGCTGTTGGTTACCCGCCATAGCAATCATGCCAGCATTGGGCTTAGCCTGCTTGGCTGGCCAGTGTAGAGTGTGCAGGGTCCACTGTGGTTATGTTGATGACTTTCTCGCCAGCAGCCTGCACAGCACTTTCTAGCACTGTGACAGCTAGTGAGCAGAAAGGAGGCTTCCAGCTCAGTACCAACCTGAGCTCTCAGTGACAAGCAACTGACACATGTGGAGTCTTCAGCAAGAGAGTCTGATAGGAAGCCCTGGGCATTGGCAATAGCTTGTATTGTTTGGGGGCCTCAGGTATTGCTTCACAGGGAATTCATGTCTGGTACTAAAAACCTAGTCAAAAGCCTACAGTTTGGAAGGTCCCAGGTACTAGTGGGGAAGCTACTATGTTGTTCAGTCAATGGGTATGTTGTCCCATCAAATTGTACTCTAAATCCTTATAGTTATGCTCATAGTAGTGTTGCTCTCACTTTTGCTTAGTGTCTTTCTTCTTTTTGCAGATGGTCACTACTAGGGAGACTCCAGACCCACTGAAGTGCTGAGAAGTGATAGTTAAATGGTCAGTGTTAATTAAGACATCTCTGCCACATCGGCCAAGGCTCAGAGATCACTTTGAAAGAAGTGCTAGAATCTATGAGCCAGAGGTTGAAGAGGAATGCTTTGGAATGTAGTAGTCTAGACATAAGGAGGCCATTGCATTAATTACCTCACAGTAGCTGTCATTACCTGTGCAATACTGTTCTCATTGATTCATCACCATGGATGATAAAGAAGGTAAAAACAAAAAGAAAAATATCAAAATAGCACAGCAACTGGCTAGAGGGAGGAAGAGGTGCACTGGAAAGGAAAGACAAAGAGAGTGATAGGAGGAGGCAGTGATCAAAATACATTATGTATACATGTAAAAATTATCAATAAAAGTTATAAGAAAAAGGATGTATACTTACAATCCCTTCATTCTTATCTTGTCAGTGTCCCCTTTCAGTAAAGCCCAGAATGTAGTTTCTTCTCTATTCTCACTTCTTTCTCTTTCTCTTTCTCTATTCTCATCTCTCTCTCTCTCTCTCTCTCTCTCTCTCTCTCTCTCTCTCTCTCTCTCTCTCTCTCCCCTCCCCCCCTGGCTCCTTCATCTTGCTATATTTCCCTGGCTGGCCTGGAACTCACTATGTCATGTAAGTTAGTCCTGCTTCCATCTCTCACCTGATTCTATTTTTTCATGAGACTCCTATGGTGCTGGAAATCAAGAGGAGCATGTCGGAAGCAGCAGGGCACAGAGGAAATAAGATGCGAGTTTTACTGAGAGGATCACTACCAAACCAATATGAGGAAGAAATCTATCTATCTATTCCACAGGTGATCTTGCACTTGAGTATGTGCACAGGCACGAAGTTCTTGCAGTGGGATGGATTGTTATGGGAAGCCATTCCACTCTTTCCAGGAATGATTATAAATAGTGCAAGCTGAACATGCTAAGGAGAGAGACATGACAGATTTCTCCTCGCTGTCAATGTTAGATGCTACTTGCAGATTGTGAAGTCTCCTAATGGTGGTGAGAACCAACTGTGTGAACATATCTATCACATACATACATGGACATTCTTCTCGGAGACACTTTAGATTCTGAATTCTAAAAATAAATAGCTAAGGAAGAATATGAGAAACAGAAACACAACTGAAAGAAGTCTGTGCAAGCATGTGAGTAAAATCTAGTAAGGTGAAAAACAGGCTGATTCATTAAACCAGCATTTTACTTACAGGTTCTCCTGAAGTAATTCTCACATGTATACCAAAAGCACATGGAGCCAGGCATGTGGTGCACTCCTTTAATCCTAGCACTTCAGAGTAGGAGGATCGCTGTGAGTTCAAGGCCAGCCTGGGACTGCAGAGTGAGAACCAGGTCAGTCTGGGCTAGAGTGAGATCCTACCTCAAAGAGAAAGAGAAAGAGAGAGAGAGAGAGAGAGAGAGAGAGAGAGAATACTTGCATAGTCACTGCAATTTCACTGTTTGTAATTGGAAACAACCAAATATCCATTGCATGTTGAGTGAATAAATTGTAAATTAATGTAATAGAACATAATACAGCAACTTGGAAAAGAGCAGAGGTAGAGAAGTCTGAGCATATGAAATAATTTTTACTATTATAAATTTACAAGCCACATCTACTGTGTGTGAGAGAGAGAAAGAGAGAAAGAGAGAGAGAAACCAAATTCATGGCAACAGGTGATTTTTGAAGAGAAGCATGACAAACGACCTGATAGAGAACTTCAAGCGCATCTGTATTATTTCTTAAAAAAACGAAATCAAAAGCATCTAAAGAAGATGTGACAAAACTAATGTATTAATTCTCTAGAAAATCTGCCTGTGAGGGATTGCATTATATATTTTCTATGTTGTTTTTACTTTCCCCAAACTAGAAATTAATATATTGATCTCTACACATGTGGTTATTGAGCAGCCTTCACCAACAAGAGTGTCACTCAAACTTCCTTAAAGCACAAAACAATAGGGCTGGGGAGATAGCATGAGGACCTGAGTAAACCCCCCCCCCCCAAGCCCATATAAAGAGAAAACCTGGGTGTGGCGATGTGTACTTGCACCAAGGATGGCAAAATAGAGACTGGGTGATGGCGCATGACTATGATCCCAGCACGCAGGAAGCAGAGGTAGGAGGATTGCCATGAGTTCAAGGCCACCCTGAGACTACATTGTGAATTCCAGGTTAGCCTGGGCTACAGTAAGACTCTACCTCGAAAGAACAAAACGAAAAAAAAAAAAAAAGAGAGACTCTATCTTTAAAAAAGTGGGCAGTACCTAAAGAATGACACCCAAGGCTGTGCTCTGGCCTCCACATGCACAATCACACATAGGGCCCCTTAATTGTATGTAGGGAAAAAAATTACTTAAATATACTAACTTTCCCAAACAAGAAGTGACTAAAAGTAGAGGGGTTTTTTTTTTTGTTTGATTGATTTTGTAAAAGAATCAAAAGATTTAAGGTCAATAATACATTAAACTGGAAATGAAAAAGTCAGACTGAATCCTAAAGAGCCTTTTAGATACTAGTGCACAACCAGTGTGCATGAGCTGTCAGCACCCTAGCCAACTTCACACTTCCTCTGACTGAAACACACTGAGCACACAACCACATCCCCCTCCCATGTATTCCTGGCTTCACCACTTCAATGTGCATGAAAAGATGTGATTGCTATGAGAAAGCCATACTCATAGCAGTGATAATCAGTGCCGCATTGGACATAGTCTCTGCCTAGCTGAGCCTCACCCACCTCTATGACTCTTCACGACCCCCATACCTCTATGACACCCACTCCTCTGATGCCTTGATCTCCACATCTCTATAATCCCTACTCTTCTATGACCCTCGCACCTCTATGATCCCATTCCTAAATGACCTCCACTCCTCAATGACTCCCACACCTCTAGGACCTCCACTCGTCTATGCTCCCCACACCTATATGACCCCACACCTATTTTCATCCTCACTTTGCACAATAGATGAGTGACAGTACTCAGATCTTAATTATTTTATCCATCCCTGTCACATTACTTTTGGCAAACAGGAGAAAGTGTTCCAATTGACAACGGAATTCAGGTATTCAACTACTAGAAATTTTACATAGAAAGCCTTCAAAGCACTACAAGTGAACATATCTAGGTCTAAAACAAAAAAAATGCAATGAGGAAAATATACTAAAAATTGTCATCACTGTCCCCATAGTCAGGCCCTTCCCATTCAAATTTTCTATGTTTATATCCCTTAACATGTATTCCCACAGCCTGTCATGATTACTGAAGCCTTCAGTTGTTCTGGGCAGCCGGTCTAGACTGAAGATACAACACATACTTATGTACAGAGTGAAGGCCCACTGAACTCCCTTGTTCTTTCATGCTGAGGCAAGCAAAAGGCCAGTGAACAGCTGCTATCTATGAAGCACTCAGTGAAACAGCTTCCATGAAGTACAATTACTCAGCGACCCCAGCCAAATCCCAAAGAATTTAGTGTGCTATTAAGATGTCCTGCCAGGCATGGTGGCGCACACCTTTAATCCCAGCACTTGGGAGGCAGAGGTATGAGGATCACCACGAGGTCAAGGCCACCCTGAGACTATATAGCAAATTCCAGGTCAGCCTGGGCTAGAGCGAGACCCTACCTCAAAACACCTACCCTCCCCCCACCAAAAAATAGTCCTAATGTGCTTCTTTTGTGAAGCCAAGTTAGAAAATATCAACACCAGAACTGAGGCTGCAGAGAGCTGCGCACTTGGGCTCGTTCCAGGCCCACAGACAGGCCATACTGCTTCTACTTACGTGAGCTGAGGCAGGTGCAGGCACAAAAGGAGCCCAGGACTCTGCACCTGCTCCCCCAGATCCAGCTCAGGTTGTCCAGTGAAAGTGACCTTTGTAAGCCTGTCACAAGGAGCAGATGGTCAGTGGAAGACCAGGAGGTACTCATCCACTTGACTTTGCCTCAGTTTAATTCACCTTGATTTAAGCAATCCTATCCAACTCTATTCACGATGATTACAGCAACTGCTGTCTGAAAGCTCCATCAGAAAATACCAGAGCAAAATATTACCAGTCCAAGGGGAAAGTGGGTATTAGTATGAAGTTAACAAAAATATTAAAAAGGCTGGGGAGATAGCTTAGCAGTTAAGAGCACTTTCTGCACAAGCATGGAGGCCTGAGTTCAATTTCTCAGGTCAGTACCCACATAAACAGTGGAGTGTCATCACACATGCCTGTAGCTTCAGTCCTGTATGGAGCAGAGACCAGAGAATTATGCGGGCCTACAAAAATTGCAACTCTGGGCTCAGAGAGAAACTCTCTCTCAAAGTAATACACAGATGAGCAATAAAGGAAGATATCAACATTCTTTTCTGGTCCCCCACCCCACATACACATACCCACTGTGGTGATCTGAATGAACAATGTTCTCCATAGACTCATGTGTTTGTATAATTTTATTCCCAGCTGGTGGTGTGGTTTGGGAGTTACAGAACTTCTTGGAGATGGAGCCTTGGTGGCAGGTGTCACTGAGTGCAGACCTTGAAGCGTTATAGCTCAGCCTGGCTTGCCTTGTTCTGGCTACTTCATCCTACTGGTATGAACATGTGACACAGGCCTGACACACCTGCCCAGGCTTTCCATGATTTTCCCAGCACAATGGACACTCCCCCCCAAAACTGTGACCTTTCCTTCCTTATGCTGTTGCTGGTTGGCTATTTTGTCCCAGCAATAAGAAAGTAACTGACACACATTTTTTTACAGAAACATACTGAGGTGTTACAGCGCACACCTGTAATCCCCGCATGCCCCAAGCTAAGGCAGGAGAAAGGACAGTTCAAGGGCAGCATGGGCTACCAGTGAGTTCTAAACCAATATGGGATACAGAGTGAAATCCTGTCTCAAAATCTAGAAAACAGAAAAACAATACCAAAAAGAAGTCCTTAAAAAAGGTCAACTTTAAAGTGAGAACTGCTTTATCATCTGTAGGTTCACATAGAAGAAGCAGAATTATGAGCATGGACTGTGTGTGAATATTTTCTTTTCCTGGCTACTGGCGACTGAACTCAGAGCCTTACACATGGGACACACTGCTCTGCCATGAGCTATGGGCATTCTCTGCTTCAGCATTTTAATATGTAAAACTCCAAGTGCATGTTTGAGTAGACAGCATAGAGTAAATGAATCCTTGTGTATTTAACAGTTTTAACAAAGACCAACTCATGGCCACATAGTCACATTCCCCAAGACTGAAATTTCAAGGCAAATGTCAGATATGTATTTTCATCTATACATATTAATTTTAAAACATAGGTATTCAATTTGTAACTGCTCATACATCACTAAGTCTCTTTGACCCCATAACGTGCCCCCTTCCATCTCTTGCCTCCCTCCCTGTCTGTTCTCCATTTGCTTCTTGGTAGAAGAACTCTGAGGACGGCAGGATCCAGGAGAAACCCTCTGGAGAAAATACTACACAACAGTTGACCATTTAAAAACAGAAGTCCTTCACGCAGACATGTAAGGAAAGAGCAGCACTAGTCCAAGGTCAGACTATAGCTGCCCGTGCCCCAGGCACCACTGAGAGACCCTGTCAGAGCTCAAGCCAAAGCATTCCGTGTCCTTTTTAGTTCAAGATCACCAAGGTCCTGTAAGACCAACACTGGGAAAGCTGAGGCAGGAGATCGCAAGACCAGCCTGTTTAAAAAAAAACAAAAACAAACCAAAACAGAAAAGAAGGGAGAAAGGGAAAGACAGAGGAGGGAGAAGAACATAGTGCTCGAGGGATGGGGATGAAGCCCTGTGGATCATGAATGCTTCTCATTCCTAACCTCTAGAAACTTCCCAAGCTCAACAGGAATGAGTTACTCACCCGTTGACTCACACTTTAGTCATGTAGTAAAGCTTTGATTTTTAGTTTCCCTGAACAACATGCAGGGCCTGTGGTAGTTTGTGTTAGGTGACCCCAGAAACTCATGTGTTCTGAATACTTGATCCCCAGCCAAAGCCATTTGGGAGGTGGAGCCTTGCTGGAGGAGCTGTGTTACTCACGGTGGATTTTGAGGGTTCATTAGACCCTAGCTTGCCTGTTTAAGTTCGGCTCATGCTCTTGCTGCTGTTTCCACCTTCTGTGGCAGACGGGATGTCCGTCCTCTGCTCATCCCATCTGTTTCCCTGCCATCATGGCGCTTCCTCTCAAGACTGTAAGCCAAATTAAACAACTTTCCTCCCATACACTGCTTTTGATCAGATGTTTTGTGTCAGCAACATGAAGGTAACTGAAACAGGGCCACAATTCTCTTTTAAGGCTCACTCGGTCTGTAATGCTCCCCTGCCGTTTCTCTCCCCTGCACTAACCACTCCATAATTGATTCCATGAGGAGAAACTATGGCTGGGTTAAAGCCTGTCTCTCACTTACCATCTTTATACTCCAGGGCAAATTATCCCCTCACCTGTCACTTCCATTTGTAATAGGAGATAAAATCACCTCCTTTTGTAAAGAATAAACCAAGCATTGACAAGAGGGACAAGAGCTATGGCTCCATGAAGGTTCAGTAACACTGACCTGCCACTGTCATATCACGATATTGAATTATAAAGCTCTTGCTGTTTATCACTGAAAATTACAAGAGTTACCACTGCGCGATACCTTCAATTACAGTTCCAATGCAAAGCTTTCCCAAACACCTATAGTGATCACCTGGGCATGTGTGAGAAACATGAACATCAATGCAGACCCACTGAAATAGAATCCCTAGGGAGTACATGAACACACACACACACACACACACACACACACACACACACACACACACCACTTTGAATCAATAGCCCAGGTAAATCTGATCTTAAGGAATGCTAAATACTAGAGAAGTTTGGAGAAAACTGCGAGTAGTCAAAAAGTACTGATAAGCACTATATTTTCCATCATGTATGAAATTATAGTTGTCATTAATAACATAAAGATTTTATAAATACTATTTCTTTCCTGAAAATATACTAAAATACCTGCACACAGATTTGACTATGTACACTGCTGAGCAGATTTTTCTCTATGCCTATATGCAGTGCCCCAGTGTGGGCACATTCAGCACTGGAGAGGTTCTTGAGGAGGAGCACCTCTGAAAGCACATTGTGTATTGTGCACAGAGTCTAGAAATGGACAATTCTGTAGAAGAAACACGAAGACACTGCTTACAGCACTAATTACTAACATACATGCCAAGTACATTATAAAACATCAGGCTAACTGCCCGGGGCAAGAGCTAACAGCCTCATAAACATACGGCTGCTTTGTGTCACAAAGCTTTTCAAAGCTCAGAATTAGTTTTCTTGTTTATGTCATTAAATAGTTTTTATTTGATACAAAATTTACAGAAAAGTAAATGTGCATGTCATGAGTTCTGACGAAGGCATACACTTGTGCAGCTTAATATTCTTGCAAACAACAGCTTCATTCCTCTGCAAAGTGACCCAATGAACCTTTAAAGACTAGTTTTCCTACCCCATGAGAGGAAGAAACACACATGATTTCTTTTTCTACTAATTTAGTTTTTCCTATTCTAGAGATCCAGAGAAAATGGAAAAACACCCTGTATTGTTTTTTTTCACACATTGCTTCTTTTACTTGGCGTTGCTGAGAGGAATTCATGTCCTTGCTTAAATTAATGTTCATTACCTTTAATTAGTAAATAATTATTTATTTTGTGTCTATCAATTTTTCTGTACTTTTGTGTGTGTGTGTGTGTGTGTGTGTGTGTGTGTGTGTGTGTGTGTGTGTGTGTGTGGTGCTGGGATTGAGCCCAGAGCCTTGCAGATGCCAGCTAAGTGCTCTCATCAACTGAGTGATCTCCGCTCAATTCTATTGAAAGTCACCCGAATTTTCTCAATTTCTAAATATTGGCTATCATGAATAAGTTAATAAAAAATATCTTATTTAAGTCCCTTTCATAGGTTTTTAAAAAATCTTCTCTATAGTGAATGAGAATCACTAGGTCAGAAGACAAGTATGTATTTGCTTTTGTAAGAAAGCATCAGAACACTTCCCAGTGTGGTTGAAATCTCAATTCCTAAAAACAACAAGGGAAAATGAAAATTCCAGTTATTTCAATATACTAAATACAATGAAGACTCCACATGAGCATCTGTTTAAATGACTATTTTCAATTCTCCTTTGGTACATATGCCTGCATGAGAAATGCTCTTAGAGACGCCGATTTTGAATGCCTGTCTAGGTAAGACTTGAGGAGGCTGCGGAACCTTCCGGAAGTGGAGACTTGCTGGAGGAAGTAGTTGCTAAGGGTGTGCTTGGAAGGTTATTAGCTTCTGGTTCTTGAGTATTAGTAGCCCCTGATAATGGTTACTCTGCTTCCTGGTCCACTGCAGTGTAAGGAGCCTGACATCCATTTCGGCTGCCACAGACTGAGCCCCTCTGTCCTATCAGTTCTGTTCCTAAGGGCTGAAATACCCTGAACACATGGGCCAAATGCCACCTTTTCTTAAGTGGCTTTCATCAGGAATTTTGGTCACAGTGCTGCAAAAAGCAACTAGATTTGAAGGTGTCATAGTTTGGACCTATTGAAGGCTTGGCCCACAATATAATGATCAGAGGTGGGATTCGGAAAGTAAACCAATGGCGAGATCTAATCACTGGATTAACCCTTGGTTGAGTTCATAGTTGGGAGGTGGTGGGTGGAAACTATGAATAGTGGGGTCAAGGTGAAGTGGGATTTGAAGGGTCTATCTTGTCCCCAGCATTCTGCTCAACCCTTTCCCTATTTCCTGGCTGCCTGAAGTGACCTGCATCTCCCTTACATGTCCTTCAGCCATGATATTGGGTGCCTCTGAAACCATGAGCCAAAAGAAATCTTCATTTAAGTTGGTTTTCTCAGATATTTTGTCTCTATCACAAAGGGGATTTTATTTTACTTTTGATTTGTTTCTAGATGACGAATGATACTTGGCAAATCTTTTCATATGCTTATTAGAGAAATGTTTATGCACACCATCTGCCCCTTTACTTATTTATTTATTTTTATTTGTAAGCCACTAGGGAGAGGAAAGAGAAAGAGAAAGAATAGGCACACCAGGACCTCCAGCTGCTGCAAACAAACTCCAATGCATGCACCATTTGTGCATCTTGCTTTACTTGGGTGCTGGAGAATGGAAGCCTGGTGGTTAGGCTTTGCAGGCAAGTGCTTTAACCACTGAGCCATCTCTCCAGCTTCCTTGTGCCCATTTTCTAATCAGGTTGTCTTTGCTGAGCTAAGGGAGGGTTGTTTGCTTGTTTTATATATTATTACACTATTATTGAAGTTAGGGTTCACAAGTATTTTTCCCACTCTGTAGAATGTCTTCAGTTTCTTGATCATGCTCTTTGACCTATAATATTTATATTTTGAGGAAGCCCAACTTATCTATTTTTAGATTTGTTCTTGTGCCTTAGGTGAGATCTAAAAGTCCATGGCTAAATCCAAGGTCAGAATGATTTACTCCTATACTTAAAGCCAAGTTTGTTTTAACAAATACTTCAGATAAGGGTTTCACATCATTCTTCCATATCATGAGACCACATTTCTGAATATGGGTCTGAATGCAGACTCTGAATTCAACTACGTTGATCAATGTCCACTCCATGCACATGACACTTTTGATTCCTGCAGCTCTGTAGTAAGCTTTGAAACTGGGAACCATGACTCCTTCAAATTTGAATTCTTAAAGGCTGTTTTAGCTCTTCAGGGCCCTGCAATTGCACATGAATTTGGGAGTTGGCATTTTTCTTTCTAAAAAAAAAAAAGTAGCTATTGTAATTTCGACACAGATTATGTTGAATTTATGGAATACATTGTATACTATTGATACCTTAATTATTAAGTCTTCCCCTCCTTGAAAATGAATACTTTACCTTTATTTTGCTCCTATTTAATTTCTCTTAGTGATGTTTTATAGTTTTTCATGTATAATTTTTCACATACTTGACTAAATATCCCCTTATACTTTTATTCTTTTAGATGCTATTTTAAAGAAAATTGATTTGTTTAAATTTCCATTTTAGAATGTTCATTGCTAATGTAGAGAAACCTATGCATTTGATCTTACAATCTACAATTTTACTAATTTATTAGCTTCAGTAGATTTTGTAGATTCTCTGTATTTTTTATACATAAAATCATGTCATTACTCACTAGAAATAAATGCCCCCCAACATTTATTTTATGGCCTAATTGCTTTTATTAGAAATTCTACTACATTGAAAACCATGGTGAAAGTGAGCACTCTTGTCTTATACTTGACCTTATGAGGAATATTTAATATGGTTTTTCTCCAACACGTAGCTGTCAGTTGATGCTGACAGAAATGGCCTTTACCAGGTTGAAGGTGTTCCCTTTGCCTCCCAATCTTCTTATACATTGTTCAGATCATGATGAAATGTGGATTTTATCAAAACGCCTTTTCTGCATCAAGAGGATAATTCTTTTTTTAACAAGGCATAGTAATTGATTGCTTTTCTTATACTGAGCCACCCTTGCATTCCCGAGATATATCATATCACTTGGGGAAGACAATAATCCTTTCAATATGCTGTTAGGTTTGATTTGCTAGTGGTTTTTGCTGAGTATGCCACCTATGAATTCAGTCTTTAATTTTATTGTGTATCCTTTTATTACTCTGGTATGAGGATAACACTGGCCTCAGTGAATAAGTTTTTAGAAAGTGTTCCTCCCTCTTTTTGTTTTATAAATTTGAGAAGAACTTACAACATTGTTTAAATATTTAATAGAACTCAGTAGTAAAGCCATCTGGTCTTGAACTTTACCAAATCTAATTACTTTTTGATTAATGTCTGATGAAAGAGTTCCTCCCATGTTATTATTTCAAAACATTTTAAGCATAAAGTGTGGAAATAATTTTACCATGAATCCTGCATAATTATAACCTAGATTATATGGTAAACAATGCACTATTCTTGTTTTACCTTACAATACTTTGTCTTTTTAATGTATTTCAAAGCAAAATATAGACATAAGTACATTTCACCCCAAATATTTTGACAAGCACATTAAATAGGGCTGAAGTTAACCTCATGTGATTATTTTTTTGATTAATTAAAACTACATCCATGAAATATTCAGTTGTTTAGTCTTATAGTTTCACTTCAGTTCAAGAGCCACATGGACCTGCAATCTGTATACTCACTGAAAGAAGGCCTTGCCTCTCTCACAGCCTCTATCCACACCCCTGGGGGAAGCAGGGAGGCAATCACTATCTAATCTAGCCTAGGCTTCAAACATGACTCAAATACAAAGGAGGGAAATTATCACCCAGGAAATAAGACAGCAAAAGGAAAAAAAATTCAAAGTCCTAAAGTGAAACTAATTCCTATCAGTATGAAATGTAATGAAAAAGAATGCTATTATGGGAGTTTTAAATCTTGTTCTTTAAAAAGCTTATTCTTTAAGAATGCACAAAAGCATGGTGATACTCAAGTCTGATAATAAGACCTTCTATTTATGTACCAAAAACACCACATTGTACCCCATGTATGTATGTATGTATGTATGTATATATATATATATATATATATATATATATAAAATTATTAAGTACCAATTAAAAAAATTAAACCAAAATACTGGCTCTAGGAATTAGAGGAAGTCAATCTGAAAAGACAGCACCTCCCAATAAGACCAAAGGAAAATGAAAAATTAATTAGGAAAATCAGAAACTCCATTAGACATGTTTTCATAAACATCTGAATGTGTTTACAGTGGCTTTATGTATAATTATTCCAGGACCATCACAGTGAGGACACACCCCAACTGTAGGTGGCACCATTCCATGGATGGGGCGGTCATGGACTGAATATAAAAGAGAAAGTGAGCGCTGAAGAGATGTCTCAGCAGTTAAGAGCTTGCCTCCCAGAGCCTAAAAACCCAGGTTCAATTCCCCAGTGGCAAGAAGCCCTGGCACATCCATTCTCCCTCCCTCCCCCCTCACTCTCTCTCTCTGTCCAAACCTCTCTGCTTGTAAATAAATAATAAATAAATAAAAAGGTATTCAGAGAGAGAGAGAGAGAGAGAGAGAGAGAGAGAGAGAGAGAGAGAGAAAGTGAACTGAGCAGCAGCATTCATTCCTCTCTGCTTCCTGACTGTGTACACAATGTTACCAGCCCTACTTCATGTCCCTGCCACTAGGTCTTCCCAGCCCACCATGATGGACTGTAACCCTAAACTGCAAGCTGAAATAAACCTCCTTCTTTAGCTGATTCTTGTTGAATATTTCATCATATCAGCGAGACAAGTAATATAATTCCTAACTGGAATACTACTCAGGAATACAAAGGAATAAACATGTCATAATATAGATTGAAGGGACTTGTAGAGGGAAGGAAAAACAACTTTTTCCAGTACCTTCCCAGTTTCTCTGAATGTGCCCTGTAAATGAGACTATGCATTTAACATGAGTGGGTGTGCCCCAGAGTCACAGCAGTGGTTCAACCTGCATGTTTTTAGACTAGGATTGAGGAAGAGTGGGATGTCATAGAAAAACATGGCCCCAAAGCCTTGAGTTGAAGCCAGTAACGTGGGGAAAGTTAGCAGGCCTGTCCCTGAAGGCTGCACTCGGCCTGCTCCACCACTGGAGACAAGGATGCCTTGTCTTTCCTCTTTGAGTAGAAAGCACATCTCACTGACAGTCTATGACCTGCTTCAGAAGAAGGTCACATATTTTCAGTTTAAAATACTGGATGTACTTAGGGACTGTATTTTGGGATGGCATGCTCTGAATCCAATCAGTATACATACTAAATGACTCCATTTTTATGTGACTTCTAGAATACTCAAAGACACAAGAACAGAAAACAAATTTGCTTGTCTGACCTTGTGGTAAGAAGAGTTTTTGGATACAAGGAGACAAAGATGGCATTTTAGTGGGAAGTCTAATTGTTGGATATCCTGACTAAGGTTGTGCTACAACTTCCAAAAAGAATATATTTTAAAGTATAAAATTAAATATTTTAAATTATTTTAAAGCACAAAAGATTTGAGATTTCATAAAAATGAATTAAAAAGGATAACTTGAAAAATAAAACTAAGATAAAAAGAAAAGTAACATGCTAGCAGACATGAAGGCATTTCACAACCAACCATTTTAAAGATAAATGGAGCCCAGAGAGAGAAACAGAGATAGCATAGTTGTTTACCTACAAGCCCCTAAAGAATTAACTAAAAAGTCACAGACTAATAACTAACAATAAGATCAGTATCTAGAAAAGTATATGAAATCAGTAGCTTTCTCATCCATAAATATGAAGTAGAAAATATAACAAAAAGTATATTTACAAGTGAGCTTATAAAAAAATCAGACCTCAATAATAAGCATACATACATACATGTATATATATTTGGAAAAATTGAAAGTTTGTCCATTTAAATATCATTTACACAGATTACATAGTCATAAGGCAAAGAATCAAAAAGTATTCTGGTCTTCAAATACAGGACTAGACCAGCAGACCATTATCATCGTGGAACTAAAAAGAAATGCAAAATCTCAAGCTGCAATCTAGACCCACTGAATTATAAAGTCTGGAAGTGTGGGCCAGCAATATTTGTTTTTAACAAGCCCAAAGGTAACTGGGATGTTCTTTGAAGTTCAAGAACCAAGATGCTGATACAGTAGATTTCAAAAAAATCCTGAGGGCATTGATAGCCTAGTTAACTAATAGTGATAAAAATATGATTAGATATGTAGATGACAGCACATTAGATCCATAATAGCTTGTCCATTGTAATGGTTAATTTGCATTGTCGACTTGATTGGCTCTAGAATCAGCTAGGCGGCAAATCCCTGGGCATGTCCATGAGGAAATTTCTAGATTAGGTTAACTAAGGAAGGAAGACCCATCCAAAACATGGGCTGGGGCCCCAGATTGAATAACAAGTGAACTAACTGTGCATCAGCATCCACACTTTCTGCTTCTTGACTATAGACAGAATGTGACCAACTCTACTCATGCTCCTGACACCATGCCTTCCCTGCCATGATGGCTCCAACTAGGGGGCAAAATAAACCCTGTCTTCCTTAAGTTGCTCGTCTCAGGTATTTTGTTGCAGCAATGATAAAGGTAACTAGTATTCTCATCTCTACATCTATCTCCACCCTGAAATAAGGCCCCGATGATAGCTCAGTACCAACGGAGTGTTCAGAAAAGAAGACAGACATGCACTGATGACTCCCCTCATCCTCAGAGCATGGATGGTCCCTTGCCAAAGATCCCTTCAACCCACTCACTAAGTTATCTGTGAATTCTCTCCCCCTACTAACCACTCAAATGTGCATGAACCAATAATCAGGTGTTTAACATTTTTACCCTTGTTAGAACTTTTTGGAACACCTAAGCCAATTATTTGAGATATATATACACATACATATAAATATCACATATACATATATGCATATGTATTTCATTTATATAAGTTTAAGAGACTGGGTGTGTATATATATATATATATATATATATATATATATATACACACATAATGAGATACAGGTCATAGAAATGTTTATAAATAACAGAAAAGATCATAAAAATATGATCTTAGACATAAATATATATAATGGACGGAATTTTTGTTTCATACCTAAAAATTACAAAAAAGAAAAAGACAAAACAAAGAACTCAGGAGGCTATGGCAGGATTGTCAAGACTCTGAGGGCAACTTGGGCTACATAGTTTGCTCAAGGCCAGCCTAGGGTATGCAAGAAAATGCTGTTTCAAATAAACAAAACAATGACATATGTATACCTATTTACTGTCACTTCACATTCCCACTCTACATATTCCAGAGCCCTTGGCAAACTTCTCATATTGATTAATAATGTAATACTTATAGAAACTCCAGTAAAATAAAATCTGCTCCTCTGTGCTTCTCTGCATGAGGTGGAACACAGTTTATTTATAAAAATGTATTTTTAAAATAAATCACTCAACTGCTAAAGTTCCAAGCTCTAAGACAATAGTCCACTACCATGGTAAACAATACACATTTCCAACATGACAAGGGGGGAACGCAGTGCAGCACTGCTCCTCACACACAGAGCAGCCTGGAAGCACGAGAAGGGCAGGAAGACCTGAATGTCAAGAGAAAATGAGAAACTGTTGAAGACAGATCACTACTATCAAAACTTTGTACTCGAGGTTGCAAACCTAAGGAGAGGATAAAGCCTGTTGGCAGAAGGAAAAGGCTGTTTAAAAAAAAAAAAAAACAACTTGGCCAGCTTCTTATTTGTATGGGTTGGTTTTGGGGCTCTGGAAGACTCCAGAGTGTGGGCAGCAAACAGCAGGATCACTGTCTAGAGGAGAAGCCCAAAGCCCAGGGAATCTTGGGTGATTTTTAGAGATGCCCTGCGCTGTGAGGTCTGTGAATTCTAGCAGAGAGAGGAAGGAATTTACTGATACCAAATATCAAAGGAGAAAAGTTAAAATTTCAATATACTAGCCAGAAACAAAAGCAAGCCTAACTTCAGATATATATGTTTGTTTGATAAATGAATCTTTGAACCTATACTCCTTTTTCTGGAGAAGAAGGACTATGATTGCCCAAAAATGTATTTAAGGTTAAATGACACAGAAACTGATAAAGTAGCTGACAATTTTCTTAACAGGCAGAATCAATATTGTTTTTGCATGTTTATTTGAGAAAGGGTCTTATGTAGACCAGCCTGGCCTTAAACTAGCTATGTGGTTAAGGATGACCGTGAACTTCTCATCCTCCTGCCTTCACCTCTGGCTTGATTATAGGCTCTTTCAAACCATGCCTGGTTTATGTGGTATTGAGGCTCAAACCCAGGGCTTCATGCATGCTAGACAGGCCTCTACTCAGCCCCTTGGGAGTGCTTTCAAACCCCATCAGAGCAGTTTTAAACCTGAGGTGAACTCTACTTCTGACCAGCTGATCCTCACATGACCGAACTATCTTGTTCCCTTTTTGGAATCATGGCTTTGTGGAAGGGTCACTGAAATGAAGACAACCATCTGAATACCAGTCCCAAGACTGTGCAGACACACACCTGTCCTCTGAGGACTGGGGCAAACAGTAATCTGGGAGGTTTATTTAAAATCTGAGAGGGCTGTGAGGGTTAGCTTTAAAGATTCCTTGATTTATTTAACACATGAAGGAGTCCAGGCCAGGAAGGGTGGGTCATGTGGAGGTGAACAGGGTAAGGGCACTCACACATCAAAGCCTGCGGGGAATGGGGAGACACTTATTAGACAAAATGGATAAGCAGGCCATTGGGTCTTGCAACTCTTACTTGCTATTTAAGGACAGGGTCCCCACTCCACTGGCAAAATTTTCTCTGTGGAACACAGACAGAAATATCTTACAATCTAGCTGAGGTGATAAGACATAATATTAATAACTATAATAAAAAGTAGAAAAGTAAACTCACTAAATATATAACAGTACCAAGCAGGGAGATATTATTTTTGGCAGGAGAAATCAGGCCATATCCCAAAGCCATTGTAACAATTTTGAGCTCAGTGTGAATGAAGGAAACCGGTTGGCAAAGATCACAATCTTCTTAGAAAAAGCCATAAGGAAAGGTCTCTCTGTAGGTGATCTTGACCAGAGCAGCAGGAAGTGGGGAGGGCAGGGGTTCAGAGCCAAGGCTAGAAATAGAGACAACAATAGGTAACTTCGAAGCCTAATTCCTTAGGCTGCAATCATAGGAAGCCAACTAGGAGGCTTGGAACATGCAAGGGACAAGTCAAAACAGAGAAGCAACAGACTCTGCTTTTAAAGAAAGGCTCAGTTAAGAGTGACCCAATGGACAAGTAAAACAAGGACCAAGTCATGAGTCATGTGTGATTGAGTAAGAGAGAGAAATGAACACAGAACTAATTTAGTGTCACAGATCTCTTGAGTTCATACTGAACTACAGCTGAGGAAGCAGGGTCAGGACCTGCTGGAGTATATAGCACAATGAGTCACAGCAGCCAACGGTGGAGTGTGGGCCCCAGGGCAGCGAGCTCAAGTGTCCTGCATAAGGACAGGTAAGTACAGCACACACTATTCAGATGTGAGGATACCTGGGAACTCTGGTAAGAGGAACAGAAGGGCAAGCACAGACAAGGGGGACGGGAAAAGCCTGGGCTCACTTTCAACATCAGAGGCTAAAAGAATCCCCAAGTCTTGTCAGGTGTTAGATTACAAAGACTTGTGGATGAACTCAGAGATATGTCGGGTCTGTTATGCTATTTAAACTCTTAAGGTGTTTTGCTACCTTACAGTCACAAATTGATGTTACATAGCTATTTTTGCTCCATGTTTTGCCAGACTGCTTGCAGGAAAGCTTTCCTGGCTGTACATGTCTTCCCTATCCCAGGCCTGATCAGGATGAAGGTAAACTGATTCTCCAGTATTCCCACCAGTTTGGCCATCATCTGTCAGGAGACCAGCTCCAGGGACTGCCTGACTGTCACTACTATGTCCTCCAACACTGGCTCAGACTACCTGCTACATGAACGTGTTGACTGAATAAAGTACGTTCATTTGTTTCACTGATTCTGGCTAACACATTTGTGAGAACTGGAAATCTTATTTGTAACAAAACAACTGGTAATGAAGAATTAAGGAAAGAGACAGAGGAATTACCTGGTGTGTGTGTGTGTGTGTGTGTGTGTGTGTGTGTGTGTATTATACCAGGAATTGGTCTACCCTCTGTTTTTATTATTTAAAAACGCTAAAGCAAAATACTCGAAAGGAAAATGACTGTCATCAATCTAAGAGAAAACAAACAATCTTATAATCTTCAATGGATATTTTGATCTGTAACCACTTTCAGAATCAGAATATATTGAGTACATGAGAACATGATGTGAGCTTTTATGATATCAAAATGTCTCAATTCTACAGCAAAAAAAACCAACAGTTTTTTTGTACATTTAATAAGACTGTAACAAAGGAAAAATAAGAAAGGCATATTAAATACAAGAGTAACTCTCATGTTTAAAATAAATAAACTAGCATTCAGGCTTATTCCCATATAGATGAGATCAGGCATGTGTGGGTAGTCCAGCCTGGCTATACATACTTCAGTATGAAATCTAACCCTTCACATCCCTACCTGCACCCACAGCGTCACAGCTCGAAACACAGTGCATGATATCAGACTCTACAAAGTACAATGACAAGGGCATGGTAACAACAGGCCACTGTCACTGCTCTCCGGGGTTCTCATGTTCATGCCTATAGAACAGGACAGAATAAAGTACTTTTCAAGTAATATGAATTGTCATAACAGCTCTATCAGTTAGAAATAATTATTGCTCTTTTGCAGATAAGGATGTTGAGACTCAGAAAGCTTGAGGAAGTGTTGAAAAGATTGTGCAACCGAATTTGAAATCACAACTACATCTTTGTGACTTCAAAATCTATATTCTTAGCCAGGCAAAAGTGGCACACAACTATAAATACAGAACTCAGGAGGCTGAAGCAGGAGGATCATGAGTTCGAGGCTAGTCTTTACTTGAATAGAAAAAAAAACTCTTTCTCAAAACAAAGCAAACAAACAGAAAACAAATATGTACTCTATTCCATTGATCTCTGTGTCTGTTTTTGTGCCAGTACCATGCTGTTTTTGCTACTATGGCTTTGTAATATATCTTAAAATTGGGTATGGTGATATCGCCAACCTTATTTTTGTTGTCTAGAATTGTTTTGGCTATTTGAGGTGTTTCATGCTTCCAAATAAATTTTAGGAAGAATGTCACTGGAATTTTGATGGAGATTGCATTAAATGTGTAGATTGCTTTTGGTAAGACATTTTCACGATATTAATTCTTCCGATCCAAGACCATAGGATGTCTTTCCATTTCCTAGTGTCTTCTGCACTGTCTCTCTTGAGTGCTTTAAAGTTTTCATTAAAGAGTTCCTTCACGTCCATGGTTAGGTTTATTGCAAGGTACCTTTTATTTTTTGAAGCAATTGTGAATGGGAGTGTTTCATCCTCAGCCTGTCTGTTGTTACTATATGGGAAGGCTACACAGTGGAGTGTTCAGCACTGGGACATCTCTATCACACCTCCCAAGGCTCAGGGTCTATTGTGGAAGAGGTGGTAGAAAAAATGTAAGAGCCAAATGAAGGGTAGGAATCAAATCAATCTTCCAGACACAAAATAGCCTTGATATTCATGACTTTGTAGTGCCTGATAATATCTTCACAATACCTTCAAAATAGGAGGAAAAGATGATGACACTGAAACAAGATAAAGACGAATTGAGAGGGGGAGGAGATATGAGGGAGGGAGGGGAGGGAATTACAATGGATTATTGTCTATAATTATATAAGCTATCAATAAAAAGTTAAAAAAAATATGTGCAGGTATACATATATTCTTCTAAGAAATCATTATCTCTTGCATGTTCAAAACAAAAAACGTGGAACTGGAACAATATTAATAAATTAATCAAAAGTAGGAAGTTTTGCACCAAGATACAAACCTCACCGTCTTCCCAAGAGATGGGTGCCTGCTCGGGCTCCCCCTCACAGAGGAGTGAGTGCATCCTGTGTTCTGACACCGCAGCGTCGTGGCAGCTCTCCTTGCTGGTCTGACAGCATGTGAACAGAAATCGCACACTGACTTCCTGTCCCGGGTGGAGGAATGATACTTAAAGCTACAAAGAGCTTATTCACTGCCAGCGGCTCCGTAGTTCTGAACCCCAGGGTCTGCAGCAGCACGCGGTGTGCTGGTCTCCTGAGTGAGTTTCCAGCCCCAGCAGCAGCTGGGAAAAAATGGAATGCTAATGCATTACAGATGGCAAAATATTGCCTACATTTTAATTTATTTACATTTCTGGAAATTTGGACTCTGCACTTACATTGTCAGATTATTTTAACATGTGAGTTTAGCCTTTTTCAATTTGGTCCATGCTCAGTAAAAATTGTTTGGATGTTGAAAATTCTCAACAAGCCCAATTAGATCTATATTGCCATAGTTTGTGTTTTGCAAGCTATTTAAGCTGGTGAAATTTTCTGAAGGCCTTATTATACAATAATACAGAATTGGGGTAAAATTAGGTCTATATCATACCGAAATGTTTCCAATAGAACTACGGTACCTGAGGATCTTAGTATTTTTCAACCATGTGTAGAGAGAAAAATAATTAATAAATTGTAAGATTATTAAATAGCTTTACAACCCAATTCTTAAGGTAACAGGGGCAGAAAACACAATACTATTTAATTTTTAACAGAACAGAGAAAGAGTAGACCCAAGTCAAATGCTTACAGCGCTGCTGCCCCCTCCTGGAATCCTTAATCTAACCCCCGCCCACTTCTCAGGAGCAATAGTGAACATGAAACATTTTAATTCAAATAGCTAAATGTTTTTAAAACATCTGAGTGTATCTGAACGTTTCTCTTATCAGTTCAAAAGTATGCAATGATGACAATGACCAGGTCACAGAGAGAAGTTCTCACATCCTTACTGCTACTACTTACTCTCTGAGAGAGCTAAGAAGCATTTGCTCTGTAAGTCTTAAGCTTTCATCCCCACTTCTCAGTTTCTCAAGACATGGACTCCAAGCTAGAGAGATGGCCTACCAGTTGCGGCGCTTGCCTGCAATGACCAGCGACCTGAGTTCAATTCCCTAGCACCCACATAAGCCAGATGTGCAAAGTGGCACATGCATCTGGAGTCTGTTTGCAGAGGCTAGAGGCCCACTGCCTTCAAACAGTACAAACAGATAGAACTCTCAATGTAATCCATGTGTTTGCTTCGAAGCCAGATCTCCCATTTGGGTCAGCTACACTCAAACCCTCTCAACACAGACTTCTGATCTGCAGCTAAGGACCAGTGCTTAGCCTCCAAAATAGAGCTGCTCTATATCCTTGCCTCCCATTACAACACAACTGATTTCTCTACAGTCTGACTCACTACAGCCTCTTGAATATCAAGTCTGGTCCTTCACACATCTCAATCTTCAAGGAATACTGAAAATTAAGCAATGCCAAGATGTCACAAGAATGGTAACATGAAACAGAGCAATGCCTTTCACACATGCACAAAAACAAGTGGGATGGCCGAGGCCTTGAAGGAGGGGAGTCTGGATCAGCAGATCACCTTCTGTGGCCTCTGCTCTCAGTACTCTGGGAAGAACAGAATAATCAAGATAATCATGGGCTGCAGAACCAGCAAGCTTGGCTATGTGCCACCCACATCTACCATGATATTCTGCCTTGCTGCTGGCCAAGCAACAGATGAGCCACCATTCACTGAAACCTTTGGCACCATGAACCAAAATAAATCTGAAGTTGATTCCTGTTACAAATGTTGTGTCATCATAGTGATGCAAAAATGCCTAACACAGGCACGACATGGCTATTGCATTTATGACCTCACAGCAACTGTCATTAGCCGTAAGATAGTGGACCCACCAACATTCTGTTTTGGATGATCAAGGAGGGCATAAGGCCCTCAGCCCTCTAAGGAGCTACTGGCAGTTAATGGATGCTGGGGGAGCAAGAGACATTTTCTTCAGTGGTGTAGTCACTGGTAAACTGCCTGAGCTCTGACAAATAATCCCCCACCTGTCCTCATGCAGGCTACTCAGTTACTTACACACACACACACACACACACACACACACACACACACACACACACGGAGGGGAAGAAGACGGAAGTGAAAGAGGGATGAGTCTAGTGGAAGGGAGATAGGGATGAGATCAAGAGAAGGTACCAGGAGGGAATTTGATCAATATGCATTATATAGATGTACAAAACTGACAATACAAAATTGAAAAAAAGCACACCTAACTTAGGTAGCATTGAAGGCCCCATCACACTGGGGTCTTAGTTGAAGTCCGGGACACATAAACTACTGAACCGATCTCTGTACCTTTATAAGAAAGCAATCTCCAGCTGAGCTACTTCTCTAGCCTAAGAATCTTCTTGAGGCTGAGAGACGTGATTAGTCACTAGCTTTATTTCATTACTGCTGTCTCTGTCTTCCTTGCTCAGAAAACAGTTGTGAGTTACCTATGCTCCATCAAGGCTTCTTAGGCTCAGAAATCCTAATGGTATTCTTGGACATAGGTGAGATGAGAGAGAACCTGTGCCTGGATGGGGGAAAAAAATCACAACTTTGTTTTCAACCTTCTCTTGCCAAAAGTTACCACTTTTAAGTTTTGAACATAGGCAACAAGCTAAAAGTATTCACAGGACCTTAATATGATACCTTCATATCATATTACACTTGTTGCAGATTAACTTGAAATGTCATCCACTACTTTGAAATCAGAGTACTTATTAACTACACAGCTGACTCTTGTTATTTAATGCATATACGGCCCTATGACACAATGTTTGCATATTTTGATAAAAATCCTATGGCTTTTATCTTACGGACTTAAATGCCATCGAGAGAAGGTATCAGTAGATGTTCTCATATGTGGAATTCTTGCCCATCACCCTGTAACACAACTGTCATTGTGCTTTAAGACTGGGAAGTGCTAACAAATATGACAACTTACTGGCACTTTTCCCGTGTCAGGATTTCCGTAAAACTAACGTGAATATGAAAGCACTGTGTCACAGATCTTTCATTGGTGAATATGAGGCATCTGCTGAGGGGCTAAGCACAGGCCCTTCCTTCCCAGTGTTAAGTTACTGTGCATTCTCGAAATGATGCAGACAGAAGACTGTTGTCTCCATGTTAAAGACAAGACTGTGGCTGGTAAAGATTAAGCTACTTGTTCAAAGTCATACAGCTGGCTAGTATCCAAGGTGGAATCCAGTGATGCACCTAAGAGCCTGAGAGACCAGCAAATGTGTGTTGACTATATGAGAAAAATCCCAACATTTGCATGATTTGAACAATAACAGCAAACTTCAGAAGAAACATGAGGTAGTGCTGCTCATCACTACCTTTACGTGAATCTACAGAAACAGAAGAGGAGCAGAAACGTTTCACTCATCTTTTAATAAGCATATTCAATACAAATGTGGGAAAACTAGTTGGGCTTTACATTTCGTGGGGCTTCATGTGTCTGGACACTAGGTGGGAATGTGCCGGGACATGGACATGGGCAGGATCACCAACAGAGAAGCTCTCTATGCCTCCAGAACACATCACCTACCAACAATCACATCACTGGGGCATCCATACAAGTTGTGGGAGAGGTCATCATCGTTTTGTCTCACTTTCCATTTTAAGAACATCCATAAAAGGGCAAATGCATACAGACCATTTCTGTGGAAAATTCTATTTAGACCACTTCTATTATTTATAAAAAAGTTCTTAAAGAACCACTCATACTTACGTATATGATACTTTTGCTTAACTAATGAAATATGAAATCACTAACCAAATGGCACTTAATTGCAATTATGGACCCTAGAATACTGCCACAGTATTCTGATAGTGTGCTCTGTTATAAAACAGGCAGCTTCAAAACGTCTGCCAGACCCTGTGCACGTGTGTTGTGGGAAGTGTGTGCTGTCTGATTATGGTGGTAAGGTTCCTAATGATGATGAAAGCAGCCATAGATAACTGCCTACTACCAGTATGCTTGGTGCCTTAACATATGAATAGTCACTAAGTACTTTAGTGAGTTCTAAGCATTTTACTTCCCTTCACAACACATCTAGGACACTGGCTTCTTTTTTCTTTTTTCCCCTTTATACCAGCATGTAGGTAGGGTCTGTGGCACATGGTGTGTTCATTTGTCACAGGACTTCCTCAGAAGCTTGCCTGAAAATAAGCTTTTGCTATGGATGAGGCAAAACCTATGTCGGCCGATAGAAATAAAACATAGGTTAAATATGACGAAGACAATACACACTGGTAACTACTAACCATTGTACATTATACTGTAACCATGTACATTATACTGTAACTTGTAAATTACCTCGAAGGACAAAGATCATGTGGTTCATTTAAATTAACTAGTTATTAAAATGATAAGCTCTTTGGAATCATAAGGTCATGTGACTGTCACTAAAAACCAAAACCAATTAGATGATTTATTTTAATATATTTCACAGTACTGAGATTACAAATGACATCATCTTGCCCCACTGTCAGAGGTGGTACAGTGCTGCTCAGAGCCAGTGTCCCTGACTTGGGGGACAGAAGGATTAATGAGGAAACAAGAGCCTGCCACATGGTGCAGCAGGATTCCTCCCTGCACATCCACTGCCTCAGGCAATTTCTATACATGCAAAGCCCCAGGGCCCCACCTGGTAGCAGCATAATTACTAAATGTGCACTTGTGTTTCATTACACCTTTGCCATTACTGTGCACACTGATTACCAGTATCAATCCCGTTCATTTCCATACACCTTGCAGTTGCATAGTACTCAACTGTGAAAACTCAGCACTCTAGTCTCTTCTGACACAGGCCCATGCTGATAAAACCACAGAGGGTAAATTGTTTGTCACTCCACAGGGTGCCAATTCAGTTTGATAAGGATGACATCATGCCCATTTTACCAATAACAATGGCACTAACAAGAACATGTAATCAACAAACCCCAGTCCTCTGCTGGCCCTGGCAGGTGCAACTCTTTTTATGCTAAAAATAAGCCAACATTAGCTTCCAGCTCAAAACTATTTCTTTTATCACAATGCTAAGCAGAAGTTGGCTTCCATAAGGCCCTGCAGCTGCTGCCGCTTCTGCAGATGCCTGCATTAATTGTATCAAGGACATACTGAAATAAGTGCTTATTCAGCACAATGGCTATTGGGGAGCAGCTGGAGGCGCAAGACAGACTGTCTGAAGAGAATGGGCCAGCCCAGTGTGTAAATTACAACGATGAAGCACAGACCGCCCAAGTTTAAGAGTCTAATAGAACTGCAGAGCAGAGTGAAAACCGTAGTGTTATCAGTGAAGACCAGATCCAATAAATAAGAGGCAGGCCCTTCACATGGCACCCAAATTACTTTTACAATGGCGGATGACATTTAGAACCCTTTCAACACAGCAGGAATAGGAAACCCATCATTAAAAAATATCAGCAATGTTAACCTGACTTTCTTACTTGTACACATCAAGACATAATTCCCCTGATGAATGTATGCATGCATGTAAGTACATGTGTGTGCATCAATTAATTAACCAGCAACATTTAACAAAAACAGCCTTGCTTAGTAGAGAGAAGCATCCTGGGGCTCAAAAGAAAGGACGAGTTTAGCTGGTTTTCTTCCTCATGGTCCCTCTAGACTCAACTTTCTTTTATTTTTAAATTTATTTATTTATTCATGTATGTATGTATGTATGTATGTATGTATGTATGTATGTATGTATGTATTTAGTTATTTGAAAGTAGAGATAGGGAGAGAGAGAATGGATGTGCCAGGGCCTCTGGCCACTGCAAATGAACTCCAGATAGATGTGCCACTCAATACATCAGGGATCAAGGCAAGCACCTTAACTGCTGGCCCATCTCTCCAGCCCCTACACTCAATTTTCTGTTCTTTTGTCTTTTCCCTTTCATTTTCGAACTTTGACACTAATGAGTCTAAATGAATCAATGAAGGTTAAGCATTATTCTAGATGACAGGTAACCATAGATTTTTGATTGCTCCAGTGTGGATGGGGACAAGGGAATGCATCTGTAAGATGCTGGTGAAATGCTGCAGTCCTGCAGAAGGATTGGGAAAGGAGAGAAATAAGTCAGGGTTAGATTTCAAAACCACAGACCTCTCTCTCAGCCTTTATCATGGTCTCTGCAATCCCATCTGTCTTCCCTAGAAAAGGCTGAGTGGGGATGACTACATTCCTGCATTAGTGGAAAATTAACCTGAAAACAGAGAGAGCTCTCAATAATATAACTGAGCTAGTCCTCATGACCAAGCTGCCTTTTGTGTAAGCATAGGTGGCCTCCTCCACCACCCTAATGCCTGGATTATATGCTCCCACTGGGAGTCAAGCTAGAGCCTTGTGCATACTAGCCAAGCATTCTACCAACTGAGCTGCCCAAACTGCTTTGCATTTGCAATATAGATATCACTCTTCAAACAGCACACACTTTAATCATAGACATGCTTTTTAGACTTTCACAAAATGATCCACACTACCAGTAAAGAACTGGCAGTTTTGAGGGAGAATTAGGCAGCAGTCAGGGGAAAGGGCCCAAAGAGGGAAGTCATGCCTGCCTGCTTCAGAACCAGAACTGAGCATCTGATCCAGCCTATCCAATCAGGTCTCTCCCCCTACTCCTCAGCCAGCTCCTAGCCCAGACCAATCAGTTCTCTCTTAGACTCACCTGAGCCTGAGGGTAAAGCTCACCACAATAATATTATAAATAGATCCTAACCAGATGGCGAAGGCCTCTTTTCCTGAACTACCATATCCTTTCTCTAGTAAGCCCCCTTCCTCCAAGCCCAGATGGGCTAAGATGGGGTTGGGAGACCCTGAACCCTGCTCCCATGTGGGCTCTCTACCACCTCCTGCATTCCAAATGGCAGGAGCTCTCTGTATTTTTCTCCTCTTTCCTTCTCTTAATCTAATACAATCTCTCTGACTCTTATCCTCTGGCCTATGTGTTTGATTCTCTGTAAGATAAGAATCTGGGGGTGCCCTAAATTTGTTGGTACATTGGCACATTGGTGTATTGGCAAGGAACCCCAAAACTTCCATTACAGTTTTACAAGTCAGAAAGGACCTCAAAGAAAAACAAGTAGTGACAGGCATTCAAATACTAACACAGGAAAACATTATGAATCCACCATAACAAAATTCACATATGTTCCATTTTAATTGTTGGTTTTCTTTCAGGTGTCATATTCCACACAAAAACAAAGACTTGGCAGTTTATGACTACTTTACAAGCTACCATGTCTGATCAGAGACTTGCTCTGTATGACAGTAAGCTGGAAAGATAAGGTGCTGGGTAGGCCTGCTGATCCTCCAAGCGAGCCTATAGGCATAGCTATTCAAGCATCAATTGAAACCTAAAAAATCACTATTGCTTCTTTCTACTGATTTTCAAGGAATTAAGACATAGTTAAAAATAAGAATGGCAAGTCTTTAATGTCAATGATCCAAAAGTATAATTTGTGTTCATTTTGTTAAATGCTAAAAGAATGTGGTATAATTAAACAAGAAGAAATGCTGAAAGGCATCTTTAGACAATATTGATTGGACCTATAATCACTGCCTCAATAACCATTCCCATTTCTTCATAGAAGTTCCTAGGAAACCTCCATCATAGTGACATGAAGTTACTGTCATGTAGAAAACATCATATAACCTGCATTCCTATTTAAAAAAACACTAAATACACATCCAAACAATATATGGGTGATTTTAAAACTTCCAACCAATTTTATTGTCATCAGACACAACATGATTGACACTGTCCAATATTCACAGCCTTACAGTCTAGGAACTAATATATGTGTAGAGAGGGAGGAGTTCAGAAGTACACTTAAAGCAGAATGAAAGCAGCTTTTAGGCCCTAAAGGGTCTTAACAGTTTCTCCTGAAACAGTTCTTTGAGTGTATCTGATATATGGCAGACAGACAACTGCTGGGCATCATTTATCATACTTATTTTTAATAGGTTCCCTTTAGAACAGCTGTTAAGATGCTAGTCTTTTCTGTTTTCTTAGGTCTTTTCTAAATATTTGAAGTAACTATTCATTAACAATTGCACATGTAGCCAGTCCTGTTGTACCGCTAGCAAAATGGAATTAGCTTTGATTTCACATTTGCTATCTGTTGGCCACACTCGAAAAACCTTCTGTTTGAGTTCAATCTGTCAAGGTTCACATTATCCTCCAACCCAGAGCTGAGCAAGGGCATCTGACCTGGCCTACCAATAAACCAGAAACAAAAGTAGGTTTACTTTTCTGTCTTTTGAGCCCTGGCTCTCACAAAGTAATGCAGAATGCAGGCAGATCACTGATGCAATCACCTAGACTTTGAATCAGGTACAACTGTCCACTCAAGACAGTCTTTGTTTACTCAGCAACCCTCCAGGGCCTAATCTTCAAGCTATGTATCCATTTGATAGAGACTGGCTTGCGAGTACATCTCAGATTAAAATTCACAGATCATTTATCCCATGTCTGGGGCTCAAGGAGAGCAGATTGTGGGCAGTAAGTACTATGGGCAAGCACACTTGAGAATCTTCAGGAATCCCACACTTCAGATTCTGAGGCACATGTAGCAGCACTAAATTTTCTGCATCATTAGTATGATTGCTGTATCCACTCTGTATACTTCCCAAAACAAGACAAAGGTGGTTTTTTGTTTGTTTGTTTGTTTGTTTGTTTAATTCTAAACTCTACTGCTGCTACTACCAGTACCTGGAGACAAGAGTCTCAAAACGCAGCTCAGACAGACCAGGAATTAGCCTTGTAGGTCATACTTCCTCTCAGTCTCTGAAAAAAAAAATGAGATTAAAGATGTGTATCACCATGCCTGGTTTATTTTAGACATTTTCAATGTCCAAATGTGTGTGTGTGTGTGTGTGTGTGTGTGTGTGTGTGTGTGTGTGTGTGTGTGTGTGTAAAACCAGGCCCTCTTGCTTGCATGGCAAGGGCTTTTCTGCTGAGGTGTCTTCCAGCCCTGTAAATGTATCTAATGACTTAGTGAATGAACTTGACTGTCACCTTACTAACACATCTCTTGGGACATTACGGTTCCCAGTGACTAAAATGACAGTTTGGAGTGGATTGCAGCATACTTTTGTTTCCTTGGAAACAGTCTAGGACAATGAGACTGAGGACCAGGGAACAGGGTTGGGGCCACTACTCAAGAACATTATGACTGCAATTCCAGGAAAAGCTTCTCTCAAAAAGGTGTCAACTGATGAAATGAGCCCAGTTATCATAATAAACTGCACCACAGCCGCCAATGCTCTTGTAGTACCAACTACTTGAGCACTGGAAAGTGCTGGTTCATCAAGTCAGGAAGTCTCTCTTATACAGTTCCTCAGATGGCTTGGTGCTTGAGTAGGAGTAACAAGCTCCAATAGCTGAAAAAAACTAGGAAACAGAAGGATGAAATGAAAGACCAAGTGTAAAACTCTTAGACAACTTGATTACTGTGATCCACAAAACAGCACAACATTATAATTTATTCATAATCACAACTCCATTCATCAATTGTCACAAACACAAATGAAAATATAAGGAAAACAATCAGATTCATTCAGAGTAGGGCATAGTAAATTCCATGCAGCTTATAAAAAGAAGTGTGTATGTGTTGATAGTAATTTTGATTCCTAGAGTCCATGTTTAAGAAAATTCAGCAATGTAGTGGATGAATTCATGAAGTCAAGAAATAGATGATATCCAATTTAAGAAAGATCTTGTTTCACCTAAAATATGTTCACCCAGGCTTCCATTTTGTTTTCTCTGTATTTAAATTATTCTTAAGAAAGCGTTCATTAGAGAGGACCTTATATTTTGGTACTCTGATATGTTACTAAAGAAAAATACTTCATAAATTGAAAGCATATTTATAAAGGAATCATTGCTTATAATGTTCCAGCATTCTTTTAGAAAATACAAAATATAAGTAGCATTACAGTTTCAAAAACCTTCCACTTAATAGGTATTTCACAAATGCTAATTAAATAAACAAATAGTAGTAATATTAATTAAGATTAGTATGCATTCCTTGGCTTTAGCCAAGGAATGCCAGGATAAAACTCAACTATTCTCTTGCATTTACTCAAACTATTTTAAAAGTCAGCAATTGAGTCAAGAAACACGCAGTAAAATGTAAAATGTCAATTTAAGCAAAAACAAATTTTTCAAAATTTACAGAAAGGGGGCTATTATTCATATACCTGCAATATATATGAAATGTACAAAAAGCATGTTCTACTTGAAAACTTAGTTTCACAAATATTGCTGGTGACATTTAAATGTTGACCTAATCCTATTAGAGAAGTTATTTAAATATCTTTATTTAATTTATCCACCACTTAACATAGTGCTGTTTCTCCAACCTTCCCCTTTTTACATAAGGTAATTACATAGTGAATTACCTCTTAAGTCAGTGCAATCATAACCAAAGGTCAGACCACTGCATAGAAGTTATTTCAGGTCTGAAAAGTAAAGAAAGCACAGCTGTTACCACAGCACACATATATGGAGATAAAAACAGAAATGAGTTCAGTTGTGTAGAATTTATAGCAACCTCATTTTTCAAAGGAAACAGATATTTTCTTTTTCATTTTCTTCACTTCCTATGTAAAAGATTCACTTTGTTTTAAAGATTCCTAGTTAGTCTTTGTTTGTTTATACATTATAGATAGGAATATAGTAATGATCATAAAAATAAACAGACTTAATGATGCCAACTCCATAAGAGTCCTCACATCTGTGAACAATTCATCTTTCTCTCATTCATAATAAAGGGTTGTAGGATGGCTTTTCCTTCCAACTTTAGGATCCATATCTAGACATGCTCACTTCCTCTGGCTGGCAAGGTACCCAAAAGAGAGAAGTTTCCACACTCATTGAGAATCCTCAAGGCCTGCATGCACACACTTATTCACAAGTCGCTAGTCCTGACAAGAAGACAGGTGAGACCCAAGTAGACCAGGTTGGCTAAATCTCCTGCTGAGTTCTGGCAGGGTGGTAAGGGAGAGGGGTAGGTAGGAGCTCTTAAGATACTATCACCTGCTCCTCCCTACACCTCATAAAGCAGTTCAGGCCATTTGGGAAAGCCATTTAGGGAAAACAAATTTGTTTTGCCTAGTGTCATGGTTTGATTCAAGTGTCCCCCACAAACAAATGAATGTGTTCTGATAGACTGATCCTCAGCTGATGGCAGTTTGGGTTTTACAACCTCACTAGAGCTGTGTTGTTGGGGCGGGCTTATGGGGGTTATAAGCCAGCTCCCCCTTGCCAGTATTTGGCACACCTTCCTGCTGCTATTTACAGTGCTGTGGCAGAGGTGATGTCCAGCCCTCTGCTCATGCCATCGTTTTCCCTGCCAGGATGGAGTCTCCCCTTGAGTCCGTAAGCCAAATAAACCCATTCCTCCACAAGCCGCTTTTGTTTGGGTTCTTTCTGCACAGCAACTAGAAAGCTGACCGCAACACCTAGTAAGATAAGAATGGAGATAACCATTTAGATATATGTTTGTAATTTTCTCAGAGGGGCCTACTACATGGCCCATGCCATGCCAAGCTTGAAGAATCTAACAACGAATAAAACAGACATTGTCCTGAACTTGTCAGAACAAGTAAATACAAAAGAGAATCTGCTTGCTTTAGAGGAAGCAGAGTGATGGCCAAAAAGCCTTGTGAGGCTGGGTGTGCACACATGTAATCCCAGCACTCTAGGCTGAGGTAGGAGGATCCATGTGAGTTTGAGGCCACCCTGAGACTACATAGTGAGTCAGCCTGGGTTAGAGTGAAAAAGACCCTACCTTGAAACACAAACAAAAGCCTAGTGAAAAGGCAGGGCAAGAGAGCAGTATGTATGTTCAAGGCATGTAGTAACAACCATGGGAAGTCAGTCACAGGACAGAGACAGAGTGGCTACTTCTCCTACAAGTGCAGACCATGGCTCTTGCCCTTACCTAAGCGGCACTACTTCCTGCCCACAACTTTCCTTCCCCTAAACTTTTACGCCAGCCCCATATCCTGTGAGTTATCTGTTCAAAAGAACACAGGGCTAAAGAGGCCACAATGTAGCAGCGAGACAACCAGCATGGGTGACAGGTGCCTATGGAAGGCTTCATACCCTTCACCCCACATGAAGGGCCAAAGGTTTCCTCTGATTGTGCAGTTCTTTCTGAGTTGTTCCTGCACTTGTAGTTCTCACTAAGGGAAAGGAAAG